>JAUZSU010191218.1:0-12077 GCA_034780255.1 Parotocinclus maculicauda | reverse complement strand
ACAATTTGGAATAAGGCTGTAACGTAACAAAATGTGGAAAAAGTGAAGCGCTGTGAATACTTTACGGATGCACTGTACGTAAAACAATAGACTTTTTTCGGTAAATTTTCTTGCACAACATTTACAGAGGACAGGCTCAAATGCTGTATATGAAATATTTTTACTAGAATGACTTATTATATAATTACTAGAATTACTTAAGTATATGTTGTAGTTTGGGAACCCTCAGGGGTTTCCTTAATTCTTTGCATGTCCGACACACCCGGGATATTTTTATTATTTATGGTAATTTAATTAACTACTGTCATATTTATACTTGTATAATACTGTTACAACGCATATTCAATTTTGAGTTTTCATTTATGTTTAAAGTTGAATTAATAAACTATTCAATAATGGATGAAAAATTATGCCTGGGTGGCTTCTCTGACTGGAAAAATAAATTGCACGCATTTGTACAGATTATGGAATGAGTGCTGATGGACATTTCCTAAGATTGTTCCTTGACATTTCTTTGGTGGCTCATGCTGGCATCCTGCTTCCAGCAGTTCATCCAAGACTTTCTGCACATTGTCACTTCACTGTCTCACCACAAATTTGGAATATTTAAATTTCACTCCCCTTAAGTTGTTTTGATCACTTTACCCATGCTTGTGTGATTCCAATAATGTGGCATATAATGGCATCAGCATTATCTGTCTCAGGTACTGGATGTTAGTGAACAAGTAATGATCTTAATTAGCGCTACACTAGAGCACATTTTTTGCCACACATTGTGGCTGTGGCTTTAGTGGCACTGTTTCAAATAATAAGCTGTGTCTATATTACCTGGTGGATTACAACACTGTAAAAAAATTGGATTATGTGTGGAGGGAAAGTTTATGTAAATGCTCACCATACAAGATGCAATGTTAACAAGACATCACCAGTATGACATATACACCTTCTTTTGGTTCTGATGGCACTTTGATCGTCTGTGCAGGAATCAACTGGATTTATTTCAGTTGAGCTAATGTTTGGGTGTGAGCTATTTGAGACTCACCAAGAGATTGCACAAGCTCCGTAATCGGGCATGTGAGAAGCTCTCCTAGGTAGAGCATCTTGCCCCGGAACTGCAGCGAGACATGAGCAGGTGGTAGACGTGTGTGTACAATGCATGCTGGCAAGGCACGCTAGACCCTCAAACTGGGACAATGGTGTGGTTTTTCACTATAGTGTAAATTCCATTACAACAAGCTGCAGAGTGACTGGTAGAGTCACTGTGCCATTCTGTATGTGTCAAATGTTAATTACTGGGCCTGGATTGGGGGAGGGCGATCATGGTCCACAAGGACACTTGGCCATATCATACCACTACCCACTTTTCCAAGCTATTAAGTAAGTCTCTGCACAGCAGACATGTACTATGTCATAAATGTGAGATTTTTAGTAAATGCTTCACATTGAGCAGTATTAGTGAATAATAGTTTTGAGGGATGTGGCTGATTGGTTTTACTGGTGTGGTGGGCCCTTATTGCAGTTTTTGGAAATTGCATTTGTTTTGGTGGAATGGGTGGGTTTTTTGTTTTGTTTTGTTAGCCTTTTTTAGGCTTTGAAAAAACCTTTTGGATTAAACTTTTGGTGATATATCTGTTCGAGTTCTGGTATAGAAATGGATATAATATACTCAACTCAGCTTTGATTAGATGGTAACAATATTTCTGCTAAATGTCCAGGCCAGTCCTGCAACATAAAACTACTTGCATTCTACTATCACTTTAAAACATAATCACGATATAAATGTAATAAAACCCAAACCAAACCAATAGTACAGGGCAGAAACATAAACAAATGAAGAGGAATTCATGAAGGGAATGCTAAAACAATGCTTCTTAGTGAGTAATGAAGTATATGGTAATGTAGATAATAATGTTTATGAACCCTATTATTGCTAGAGCTGGAAGAAAAAAAAGTGCTGTTTGGGTACCATGCATCGTTTAGTAATATCTAACTAGACACTGCCCATCATCAGTAATAACTCTGTCATTCTCTGTGCTATATGTCTTTTTCTATGGCTATTACTCATTTATTATTTACATGACAGACTATCAGTGACAAGCAAGCAATTTGCTTGGCAAATGCATTACAATGGAGTCAGCTGAAAGATGAAGGAGCTCTGCCGCTAGCTCATGGGTTTGCGTGAAATGGAGAGATACAGAATTATGGATAGAGATACCAATCATTTTAGATATAAAGCTTTACACAAAACAGTTTGTTTCGAGGAATAAAAATTACAAAATCACTCGATCTACACATCAGTAACCATTAGATGGAATATAATACCACTGGGAACAGAAACTGGATTGAACATCTGAAATGTTCACAAATGGGCACCAAAATGACATGGACTTTCACAAAGGGGCACTAGTAACCACCTGGACTTAACAGCAGTGTGCATTAATAATAATGCTTAATAATGCAACTCCATAACTGACAGATCTAAAATGTATGAAAGTCAAGGTGGTTAGAGTACCTTCAATTATCTGATTACCTTTAACCTCTGTTTTTGGTTTAACACAAATACTTGGATTTCCTAGTTTCTTTACCAATTTAAAGTCCTACACTTCTCTGTCCATGATTTTCTCTGGAGAATCTTAAAATGAAGCATGCCTTTACCTGATCTGATGCACACTTCAGTAGATTAGCACCTAGTCAGGATTAGCAAGGATAAGTGAACAAAAAGGCATCCTCTGAAGATTTTACTCATCACTCCCTGAAAATGGTCACATGCTGCTGTTTATAATGAAAGGTAGTGGCATCTTCAACCTGCCTGAACTGACAGCTTCTTGAAATGAGGCTAATCCCTAAAAGCCCATCCTCTCCTGTACCTCAGTTTCCTGTTCTTTGATAAATGAAACATTTTTATTTATTCTGTGCAGCAGTGTGTATATTGTGTAGGCTAGCTGTTCATGAACTGAATAAATTGACAAATGAGGAAATTAACAGTTCTGCAGAGTATGATTAATGAGTTTGCATAAATCATGTGTGTTTTTTTTTTTTTTCATTTTGTTTTTTACCATGTTGGCTGACATTGCTGAAACAGTGTTGCCCACTCCCTGGTGGCAATCTCATGTTGTTAGCCACACATTTCACCCAGGCGCTGTGTGGAAGAGCCGCTTGGGAAAAGAACTAGATGATCTGCTGCCATGTAGCTCCAAGCAAATTTAGCACATACCAAAGAACATTTCAAAGTTAAACAAATCACCCGCAGGCTGTGTGTCTCCTCTCATGAACCCCCCACCAACCCCCCCCATGTATTTTCTTTCTCTCTCCCTATGAGTGTGTCTGTTTTATTTATTTCTTTCTTTATTTTTGATTGACAGTGATAGCTAACTGCTACAGTGTTGCAAAAATACTGGTGTTTAGCTAAGTACTGAAAATCAGAATTGTGTGAGGTAACACATAAACAATTTAGAATTTACATAAACAATTTAGAACTTATGATTAGAGACCACATATCAGACATTAAACTATATTTATATTTTGCATAGAACACTATGTTAAATGTAAATTGTTTGTCATGATTAATTATTTATTTTAAGTTATTATCTAATATTGTGGAAATGCTAAAATTCATACTTAATTGTTTCTGGAAGGTTGTTTTGAATCAAATTTGTTTGAAGTTGGAATCCAATTGATTTTAGACACACCCTGAGAATGGGTTATAGGTATGCATGCATTCCGATGTTTGAAGTCAGAATTTTTGTTCAAATTTGGGGCCAAATGAATATTTGAGGACAGCTTGGTGTCCTCGTGAATAAGGAAACATTCAGATTCCAAGGTTCCACTGTATCAAAAAATCTCTCAATTTAAATAACATTTGTTTTGGCTAATATACTCAAATACAAAATCAAATTAGAAAAAGTTGGTATGGTAAATGCAAATAAATAAAATGCAATATATCTGTTATTTTGCTGCTCCCTATTGTCTTTGTTTTCATTTTCCCCTGTGCAGCACGTACCGTTATTTTGTTTTGTTTTGTTTCCGCGGCAATCTATTTGCCCTCGCCCACTACCTTTCCACGCCTTCTCGTTTTCTTCACCTGTTTCCTGTTTTGTAATTATTTCCTCTGATTATTTAAGGCCAGCATTCGCATTTGATTTTCACCGGCTCGTTGCGTTATTTCTTGCGCCTCTGCCTGTTTGTCTCCCTACTTATGTTATGCATTTGCTTTTGGTTGGTTGGGTTAGGTGCTTGTTTTTTCTAGTTCCGGTTCACTGTATGTGTATAGTTCCAGTTAAATTTTATTTCGGCTCCCATTCCCCTGTTTATTTTTCTTAGTCGTTGTTTCTCTTGCTTTATGCATACAGTCGGACCTTTGCTCCCATGACGTTCTGCTTTCTGGACGCCGGCACTCTTTACAGGGGGTCCTCATATGTATCCAGGATGGAGCATAGGATCTTCACGGACCTTCACCGCTTCTGCATGACTCCTCCTGTTACCTCGGTGGTACCCTGGTTTTCTAACGACGCGGGCTTCTGCTCAGCGTGCCGTCTCTAAGGCAAACTCCCATGGTCTCCGGACATCTCTCCTGGTTCCCTGACTTGAAGCCTGGTTCTTCAGGGATCGTGAGGTTCCAGCATAGAGCGCCGGACCATTGTCTCTTCATGGACTTTCATCCCTCCTGGTTCTCTGATGGCAAGGTGAGCTTCTCCACTGTCCGGAAGGTTCCAGCATAGAGTGCCGGATCTTCATCTCTTCATGGACTTTCACCCCTCCTGGTTCTCGGACAATAAGGCGGACCCTACACAGCCCGTGAGGTCCTTACCCAGAGACTCCAAGGTTTGTCTGTGTTCCTGTCCATTAGTCCTCAGTCTCCATTATTTTGGTCATTTTTAATAAATACCTATTTGGTTTTTATTTTTTGTCGCTCCCAACGCACTTTCCTCAGTTCTCGTTCTCATTTTTCCCATAGTGTTTGTCTTTGCGCTTTCCACAGCGCTCGTCTCAAGCTTCTACTGCACTCCCCCCAGTGCCCCCCTCGCGCCTTCCATTGTTGTGTCCCCAGTATGCCCCCTTAACGTATTCCCTCATGCCCCTCTGTGTATCTCTTGCGCTCCCTATGGCGCTTGGCATACGCCTTTATAGTGTGTTTTAGCTATCGATCTCTTGCATGGTTCATAGCACCTGTTTCACACTTTCCGTAGTGCTCGGTATTGTGCCTTTCCCGTGCTCCCTGTGGTGCCTGGCTTGCTAGCGCTTTCTGTAGTGTCCCCCCATTTTCTGTAATGCTGTCCTGCAAGCTTCGCTGCACTTCGTAGCTTGCAACCCCTTGCTCTGCTAATAGTGCCTGTTTTGCACCGTCCGTCTCTCCCATCCCCTCTGTGTCTCATTTCCTGGCTCACGTTCCCTCTAGGGTCTTTTCCAGACCCAAGTCCTCCAACCTTTTCCCCCTTTCTCCCACCCGGGATCATTCCTTGTCGGTCGTGGTCGAAGGGTCCATTGGCGGCCCTACATAGCGTCCGAGGCCCTTCTCCAGAACCCTGGACTCCTAAGATTTTGTGTTCTTGTTTGTTAGTCACTCATTCACCATTAAATCTTAGGTTCCTTCATTAATTTGTTTGTGGGAATCCTACTGATTTACAGAGACTGGTGTTGGTCTCATGGGATCCCTGGGACCCAGGAAACCATTGAAAAAAAGCTTGGTATGGGAACAATTTAGAGAATTAAAAAATAATAATATGTGATTTCTAATAGGTGATGTCAACAGCTAATCATGATTGTGACAACATCCAGAAAAGGCTTTGGTGAGCAAAAAGGGCCAGAGGATCTCCAATTTGTCAATGCTTAAAAATATGTACCTTAAAGAAAGCTTGAAAGGAATTGGCTAAACATATTTCTCCCTCTGCATGTCATAATATATTTAACCAATTCAAGGAATCTGGGTGATTTTTAATGCATAAAGAGCAAGGGCACAAGCTTAAGCTGATGATTTGTAATCATCTATCCCTCAGATGGCACTGCATCAAGAACCATCATTCAACAATATCTATATCAAACAATGTATTGGAATAAATACCATTTAGGGCTGTCAGTGTCCTTGGGAAAGGCAATTTACATGTCTGTGATGGCAGCATTAACGTAGAATAATATATTAAGATTTTAAAGCAACATATGCTGCCTTCAAGAGATCCTCTTTTTCAATGCATTTTTCAACAAAACAACGCAAAACCACATGCTGTTCACATTGCAAAGACATGGCTGCAAAAAATGAGGGTAAGGGTACTGGACTGGCCTGTCTACAGTCTTGACCTGTTTACAATAAAGAATGTGTGAACATTGGAGACTGAAATACTAAATTGCTTGGTATGCACTGTGCCAAAATGTACAGTTCTTACAGTTTCTTGAATTAGGCTTGTGTTATCTTTAAAATCACACAAGAGTAAACGAGACTTCAACCCTTCATACTGATTTTCTACACTCTCTCACATAGTTATTATCATCCACTAAATTAATGTCAGATAAGTATTTGAATGTGAAGCTGTCTACTTGTTAACTCAAATGTACACTAATATACTGCTCACAAAATTTAGGGGATACTTAAAAATGAAATATCCCATCATGAAATATCCCATAATTTTTGTGAGCAGTGTATATCAGTAAGAAGTGGCTCAGAACATCTTCATAATATCTGTATCTGTAAAAGGCAGCTCCTTCTGAGTTACTAGCCAGATCTGTTTGTCTATATATATGCCATAAAGGTTATAATAATAATAGTACTGATAATAAGTACAATATGTTTTTTTTTAATTCCACATGGAATGGCTTTAAAGTTGGTAATAACAGTTGACCTCTTCCTCTCTCCTGACTTACCTCCACACTATCATGGATCAAAAGCTGAGCCACACTCTCTATGTAGTTGCATGCCACTGGACCCTTCTCGGTATAATTTTTCAAGTTGATGACTAACCAGTGTATAATCCAAGGCACAGTGAGAGCAATGGAGCTTGTGCTTGGAGATAAGGCCCACATCTCTATCATGGGCCCTCCCCTGCTCAGTTTCAGTCAGCTGGAGCGCGCATGGCAGACCTAGGTGTACGGGGCAGATAACCTCAGACCTGACACACTTGCCTGAATCATCGCCTCCCTGTAGCTGTGGTTCTGCTAAGTAATACATTGGCAGCAGGTAAAATGAAGAAATACTGGCAGTTCTTATATTTTATCAGTCACTTGACCAAAGAAAGCTAAAGTTTTTTTTGCACCAATATCCATAAAAGCAATGCAATTGCTATCAATTTTAAGATCATTTGAATGTCTTGAGATTTAGTAAACAATAACATCCATGAAAACACAATGGTGACCTTCACAGAGCAAAGACAGACATGAAGGAGAGCTGTCTATCAACTTTCCCTCAGGCATGCACCTGCCTGTCTCTCTCTTTGTAGATAAGACTTTTGCCAAAGCAAGCAGCTTTGGTCTTTATCAGAAAATGCATCAGCGTAAGCTGTTATACCTTTAGCTATTTTTGGATAACTTCCTTTCCAATCTTTTTCCATCCCAGTACTTATTTAAAGTCCACTTTATTTGCTATTGTGTAAATTTAGACTATGACTATTTTGGGTTAGGTACTTTACACGCTACGATTTTCACTTATTTTTTTAAGAGACATAAGTAAACGTATGAGTAAACCTATGTCATGTTGGGCTTCAATTTTGGCAGCTAAATATGACAGAAAAATTTATTAAAATATGCTCACAATTCAGTACCATCTGTAAGGATTCGTGCCGCGTCACGTATCCGCGGTCGCCACGTGGGGTTTTGTTGTGTTTGTTTACCTTGTTGTGCCCCCCCCCCACGTGGCGCTCTGTGTGGGCGTTTTCCTGCGGCGCGCGTTCGGTTTGCGCTTCCGCCCGTCACACCCCCGTTAGATCGTGTGCACCTGTCCCTAATTGTTGAGATACAGGTGCACAGTATTTAACCCCGACGCTCACTTTCGTGGGTGCCGGTTCAACGTTTTGTTGTTTGCTGTTCGTGTATTTTCGTGGTGAATGTACATTCAGCAGTTTTCGTGGCGTTCCACTTCGTTGCGGCGCCCATGCCGTTCCCTCTTAGCTTTCATGCCGCCTCTGGACTTTGTGTTTGGATTATGTTCCAGTACCCCAGCACTCCGGTCCCCTTCTGGGTCCGCTCCGTCCTGGGACACCTGGTACCCCGCACGGCGGCTCGGCGCGGGTCCGAGAAACCAGGTTGGCTTTCCACGGCTGCGAGGATTGTCACCAGGTGCGGTTACTACTGTGATGCCGGACTGGGACTCCCGTCTGCCTGGTACCCTGCGCGGCGGCTCGGCACGGGTCCGAGAAGCCAGGTTGGCTTTCCACGGCTGTGCGGATTTCCTCCAGGGGCGGATCCCAGTCTCCCAGACGGACCATGAGGATTTGTTTACCGCAATGCCGGACTGGGGTTTCCGTTTGCGTTTCTGTTATTTATCCTTTAATAAATGTTCTGTGTTTTTGTAAACTGTCGTCTGTCTGTGGATCTTTGCATCTCGGGCTCAAAACCAGTGGGGGTTTCCTGGGGATTTGGCGTGTCCAGAAATGGACTTGCAAAGATCTCCAGGATTCCCTCATTTTTGACACCATCAAAAAACTCTGTAATTTTAAAATATTTTATATCAATTACCAATGTCTGTAAATTTGTGAGCAATAAAAAAATCTACTTTTGGATAGATTTATGTTTAGAGAAAGCCACAAGATGTCTTCAGAAATGTTAGTGAGGGATATTTGCATGACTTATTTATCCATCACTGCTAAAAAAGTCATGCAAATGTTGATAAAGTCAATTTAGTTGATAATGTATAAAATGCCTGTCATGGAAACCCTACTTGCCAGACGTAAAGATGTCTTATAAAATGTTAAATAGCACATACAGCGAAAAATATATTGGGCTTTTTTGGATTTTATTTTTAAAGAAATGGTCACACATCTCACCAAAATAGAATGTAAATACATTTATGAAGAATTAAAATATATTCTCTATATTGACTTTTTATCCACTTAGTCCTGGACAGGGTCATGACGGAGCTGGTGCTTAGCCTGCAGCATAGGGAGCAAGGCAGGATTAAAGCTTTTCCAAAGAAAATGTGTGACTTTGATAATTAGTAATTAACTGATTTAGATATTTTATAAGTAGTGGTAGCAGTAGTAGTAGCATAACTTTTGTTATGTTTATAGCTGTAAGGATCCGCGCCGCGCTCGCCGCGTGCGCCGTTACTGTCACCTGGGGCGCGTTCCGGTTTGTGGTTTTTTTTGCGTTCTCCCCACGTGGCGGGTTTGTTATTGTTTTCAGAGGCCACGCGGCGATCTATGCATGTGCTGTTTCTGTGTCGTCACGCCTCCCTTTTTAGTGTGCGCACCTGCTCCTCGTCTGTGTCTTGTTACAGGTGCGCGTATTTAAACCGTGCGCTCCTCGTAGGGAGCGCCGGTTCATCGTTTATGGTTTCTACGTCGCGTGTTTGAATGTTCCTTGGTTTGGTTTTTCAGTGTTTTTGGTTGTCTCGTTGGGAGAGGAGTGTGGCTTCAGGCCACTTCATTAGGGACGTCCGCGGCTCATCGCCGCCTCGCGGTTCATCGCCGTTCTACGGCACCTTGCTGCAATAGGGACGCCCGTGGCCCATCGCCGTTCTACGGCTCCTCGCTGCGCCAGGGACGTCAGCGGCTCTTCGCCGCCCCCGCGGCTCATCGCCGTTTCACGGCTTCTCGCCGCCTGGGGACGTCCACGGCTCATCGCCGCCCTGCAGCTCATCGCCGCATCAGGGTCGTCCGCAGCTTTGTTTGTGTACAGACAAGTATGTAAGTGTCATGTATAACCGTGTAACAGTGTGCCAGCACGTCATGTGAAGTTCTGCACAGGTATCACATTCCAAGATCTTGAAAACTCAATGTTGAGCCTGAGAGCTGGAAAATCTGCCTTTGTTCTGGACTGCTTACACACTGCCACGTTGGAACCGACTGAACCTCTCACATCACACTGCAAGCGAACCAGTCACCTGGTTTTTAGACAGGTCCCTTGGTTTCTTCCTGGGCGCTTTATAAACTGAGAGAGATCCATGCAGTGCTACATGGATGACCGTCGCTCGCAGGTCGCTCCATAAACCCACAAGAGTTTCATCTCTTGCACAGCACGACACGGCAAGTGAATCACTTTCTGACTCCCTCTTTTGGATGTCTTTTGCCCATTTCTTGGAAGAATTATTTGTTTTCTAATCCACAATTCCGTAGCTGTCCCTGATTCGCTGGGGGTGGTGATTCCTTTTTCTTTTATTCAAATAATAATAATAATAATAATAATACAGTACTAACAAATGCAAGTGTTTCAGAGAAAATGTTGGACATTCACTATATATCTATTCTAACACTTATATTTCAAGTACAGAACAGTAGTCCAGGTTATGAGCAGCAATATATTTAATTGGTCTGAGGTTTATTATACAATTATGATGTGTTACTTAATTTGTGAAACAGAAATCAGTTTAAAAGCTGTACTGTAGGTTGTGCTTTGCTAGATAGATAAATGGTGTCCCATCTTCAGGTTGTATTAGCCTAGCTGTTGCTAAATATACGAGTTGCTTGAAGAGGAATGAGCAGGCAAAACGCTTTCGCTTTCTGAGACGTTAAACACATCTGTAAAAGAACGGCATGTTAGTGACAGTTTTCGACCGTGCAGAACATTTTTTAAATTAAGAATGGCTGTTGATGTTCAAGCTCATATTTATGCACAAGAACAGAAATGTTTTTCTGTGAAAGCACCTCTGCTCACCACAATTTACAAATACCTCTTCAGAACAGATCAAAGAGGTGAACGAGGTCACCTAATATAGTATAGGCTATACACAATAGATTCTAGGTGCACATTAATCAAATTGGGTTTCCGTACGTACTTCTTTGCCGTAGCCTCCGAAACAAGAAAAATCCACCCGATGATGAAGAATGTCCAGCGCTTGTGCTCTGTAAGTTACATCGTTGGGACAGGATTTAATTTTAAAGTAGGACATTTAAAAAAGGAAAATGAAAGCAAAAGCAGGAGTTGTGGTCGGAGGATTTTTACCCTGGTGCGATTGGAGCTAAAGTTCTTCAGTGAGAACCTTCCAGCCAGACCTTCTCTGACCTGCGACCACAAAACAAATCATTTCAAATAAATAAGTTACACGCGTTTGAACAAGAAGCTGTCAGTAAAGCAATAAAGCAAAAAAAAATTCTGTACTTGGAGCAAAATACGTACTTTATTATCCAGCAAGGTTCCGAACACCAAAATTAAGAAGCCCTATAAAAACACAAATTAGACATTTTGTTATTGGTTTTCTGTACAAGCATGAGGCATCAAACTGTAAACACAATACAGATTTTGAGGAATTGGCATAATGTGTTTTTTTTTAGCACTGCTCACTTTTTGGAAAAAATAAAAAAAGGAAATTTTATTAATTCCACTGTTAATTTCGAAACAAATAATTGTTTAAGTTTGATTTGAATAAAAATTTTTAGTTTAGCTACAACTGCAACTGATTTTGTAATTTCTCCACATTGTGTCCAGTTTATCTCCGAGGTTACTCTTTTTCAGACTGAAACAGCATGGAAATTGATACTTGTTCATGCCAAAACTCAATTACTTTTTGTTTTTGTGCGTGCCTTTGTGTGTGCTGCTGTTATTAAAACACCCGCTGATTGTGTTAAAACACAATTAACTCTATTGCTTAAGCAATTACTGTGTGTCAGTTGCAACACAAGCATTTTAAACCTTATTTAACATTAAACAATTAATTGTAATATGCATGACCATAACATGATTACCTGTAGTGAATTAAGGAAAGCAAACACCCCATGAATCCCAAATTCATTTGACACCATGGTCCCGATGCCGAATCCCCACGTCAGACCGAATAGAGGCGTTAAAACTCCCACACATTTCATAATGACCAGCAGGACGGGTTTCTCCTGTGGTTGAGTAGTGGTGTTCATGTCTCTCCTCAACATCTTCCACAGAACCACAATCAGCACCAGGAGGTTTATCACTACAATACTCAGAGCAGGAATCACAAACGCCAG
>JAUZSU010191207.1:0-12077 GCA_034780255.1 Parotocinclus maculicauda | reverse complement strand
TGTGTGTTATTTTGGCAAATCTGAGCATAATATGAGACTTTACTGAGATCTGTACTAAAACTCAAGAGGAGATATATATGACATTACTGAGGCCTTTATCTCGGGAGACACATTTGAGCAGCAGGAGACTTATGATAAAGTCTCCTTTCTTTCCATCTGAACTCATTGTTGTCTAGGAAAAACTACAGAGATATTAAGGAGATCTCTTTTTTGATTTTTGTTTCCTCTGGGGAATCAGGGTGACTCAGTGGTAGAGCGCTGCTTCGTGTTGCTAAGCCATACTGGTTTGTAACCAATCTCTGGTGAATTGACATTTGAGTTGCATTTCAGATTTGTGAGATACCCCATTCTACAAGGTTAAAGGTCCCAGTTTTGTCTCATAAGTGAACTTTTGAGTTTCTGAAATACTCAGATCATGAGGGGCTTGGTCTGTGACGCACAAGCAGGCCTGGAGTGCTCCCTTGTGACACCGTGTTAATGCCTCTTTCATAAGAGCCTTTTTTTCTGTTCTCTGCCTTTGCAAAATCATAAGAATGTGTTATCCAGTACCAAGTATAACCACTAAAAAATACCCAGCGTACTGCACAAAACATTTGTCTATCTATAAATGCTATAATTTTTCCATGAGTCTATGGGTACTATTCCCAAAAGTTTTCTGAAAACATTTTTATATTTTTATAAATGCTCACTGATTTATACAGTATAAAATAATACGCAAAACAAGATCATATATAGGATAATTAAAGAATACTAAGCTTAAATCTTTTATATTGCATAAACTTAGAGATACATTTACAGCATGTAGACCACACACTATTCCAGAGCTTATTAACCTGAATTGAGCAGTTGAATTAAGTTTCTTGCTCACTGGTCCAGCAGTGACAGTTTGGTAGATTTTTTTATTTGAACACACAATTTAATTAGTAGTCCAGAACCCTAAGTACTCAGCCATTGACAAAATGGTTATTTAGATTGTATTTAATTAAATGAAGACAGAAAAGAAACTACACAACTATTATACAGTTCTGTGCTTTTCTATCATGCAATCAAAGCCTCTTGAAACACCATAACATTGTGGCCAGTGTTATCAGCTGTATTGATTTCAGGA
The DNA here is from genome assembly GCA_034780255.1 of Parotocinclus maculicauda. NCBI lineage: Eukaryota > Metazoa > Chordata > Actinopteri > Siluriformes > Loricariidae > Parotocinclus > Parotocinclus maculicauda. The sequence continues at coordinate 10,969 of JAUZSU010191207.1, read as the reverse complement.
GCGAGCGGTAAGCAGACTGCTTATTTCGTAACCTTGTGAAATTCACATAGATGGGAAAAACCAAATCTGTGCAACTTTGTAAAAACCTATACATGTCCGAATAGAGGTGAGAAACAAGTAACTCATTTTAACAGATTTATACTGCTGCAAAATAAAATTTTAGGCAGAGTAAGAATCACTTTGCGAGAGCTGATGGAGATCAATACTGTAATCTTGCATTTTACCTTACAACAGATTCGTTGCTTTGTTTATGTGTGTCATCTCAAGTCTTGAATTGATTGTTTCATCTAAAATGGGACAGATTTGGGACAGATTACACCCTTTCATCAAGTTTTTATCTGATCTTGTTTTTCGTGTTGTTTGTAATAGCTGAATCTGTTGGGCAATCATCCTGATAGCCTTGAACCCCTCTCTGCTATTGGCTGGCAAAAAAACCCATTTGACCTTTAAAAGGATTGAAACAATCAGAAATTCAGACATCTAAATCTTACAGCAACATGAGGAGGCTGCAGTGGGCCGTGTTTGGGATATTGTGCTGCTTTGGAAGCGTGTCCTGTATCATAAGAGAATATTTCATAGGTATTAAAGAGATTCCATGGGATTATGCACCAACAGGCAAGAATCAGATACTAAACAAGACGCTGGTGGAAGATGAGTGAGTGCTTAATGATTGCTCTTTAATATATAAGAATTTAAATGTTACATGATTACGAATGATATGAATATGAATTTTATTGTGCATGATAGAAAATTAATGGCTTATTTGGAGTGAAAAGATGCTGGGCTACAATTTCCTATAATTATACTGCTGTGTCATTATGTAAGAAAAGCCTGCATTGCAAGCAGCTCAGTTGTGTAATAACATTGTTTCATCAATTTAAAAAAATATCCCATACTAAATGGCAGCTTTTAGAGTATAAACCTTGTGACTAGGCCAGTACCCCTTAGGGGTAGCTGTAGTTCAGATGTTTGATGATTTACTAAAACATTTCCTTTAATGTATCACCATTATTGTTTCCATGGTTCGTCCCAATTTTTCTGGTCAGGGTTATGGGTTTCCTCTGTCTATCTTAGAGATCACAGTATCCCAGTCCTTCATTGGTCTGCTAGAGGTTGCTGTTGCAGTGTTAGGGAGTGATTTGCTGACTAGTCTTCCCTGACTTAGACCCCACCAATTGGGTCTGCTTGGGAAATCTAAATAGGCCAGAAGGCACTGCCAGGATGTGTATCCAGGTGCCCACAGTGGTGGGCTAGCATCTTAGACAGCTGTACCACAAACACTCACCAGCCACTTTATAAGGTACACCTTGCTAGAAGTGGGTTGGAGCTGTGTCACCCTCAGAACTGCTATTTTGGGGCATAGATACAACAAGCTTTGGAAACATTCCTCTGAGATTTTGGACCACATTGAAATGGTAACATTACTACATCTTCTTGCAGTAGATTTGTCAGCTACACATCCATGATATGACTCTCTCTTTCCACCACATCCCAAAGGTGCTCTATTGGATTGAGATGTGGTAACTGGGGAGGCCATTTGGTAACTCACTGTCTTGTTTAAAAAACTAGTTTGAGATTATTTGAGTTTCATGACATCCTGCTGAAATAGCCATCAGAAAATGTTACACTGTGGTCCTAAAGGGATATACATGGTCAACAATACTCAGGTAGGCTGTGGCAATCAAGTGATGATCAATTGGTATTAAGGGTTTAGGTCTTAATTGATCATCAGTTGATTTCCACAGTCTACCTGAGAAAGAAAACATGCCTCACATCATTACACCACCACCAGCAGCAGCCTTAACCACTGATACAAGGTGATGGACTCTACCATCCAAATGCCGCAGCAGAAATCAAGACCCAAAGCACAAATGTTTTCCAAGTCTTCTAGTGTCCATAGACACGTAGCCTCAGTTGCCTGTTGTTAACTGACAGGAGAGGCACCTGGTGTGGTCTTCTGCTGCTGTAGCTCGTCTCTTTCAAGTTTCAACTTTTTGGGCATTAGAGACCCTCTTATGCATACCTTGGTTTTAACAAGTGTTTATTTAAGTTGCTGTTGCCTTTATATCAGCTAAAATCAGAGTGACCATTGTACACTAACCTGCAGCATCAACATGGCATTTTAGCCCAGAGAACTTCAGGTCACTGAATATTTTCTCAGATCAGCAGTTTCTGAAAGACTCCGACCAGCCCATTCATCACCAAGAACAAAGTCACTTAATTAACCTTTCTTACACATGCTGATGCTTGAATTGATTTAGCAGGTCATCTTGTCCACATCTACATGCCTAAATCATTTAGTTGCAGCCATGTGATTGGTTGATTAGATATTTGTGTTATGGAGCAGTTGAACAGATGTACCTAAATGAAGTGGTCAGTGACTGTTTATCTTAATATTATGAAATGTCTCATATTAAACAAGCTTTCGTTGAATCACAGGTAATGAGCGAAATTGCAAAAATAATATAATATAATATAATATAATATAATATAATATAATATAATATAATATAATATAATATAATAACTTGACAATCCTAAAATGGAAAGTATAATAATATATATAATATATTATTCTACTGTCCATTTTAGGATTGTCAAGTTATTATAGATAGAATAAGTAAAATAAAATATATACATACAGAGGGAGAGACAAAAGAGAAAAGAGAAAAATAAGCAGCCCTATAATGAACTAGTGCCCTGTTCCGGGTTTGCACTCGATTACATTCAGTAAAACATTAAGAAATAAAATATAAAATACATTTAGATTTTAGATAATTTCACTATGATATTGATTTCAATTAGGTGATTTTCTGCATTAAGTTTGCTTGGGGAAATTACCAGTTACCAGAGACTTTTATTTATTACAGCTTCACATATCATGGCATGGTATATTAACATTCAAATGCATTATATAGAGTATTAACAAAATTGAGGTTAAAATGCTGATATAGACAAGATATCCTAACTTATCTATATGTAACCTAAAATTCTAAACATGTGCTGTTTTTTAATATATATACACTACTGTATTTTATATACTATTTTGGTAGGAGTAGTGACTCCCACTATCTGCTCTCAGGGTGGCGTCCTATTTTGAGTCTGGTTTCTCTCAAGCTTCCTTCCTTTAATCCTTCCTTTAATTTAATCTCCAGGAGTTTTGTCCTTGGCTTTCTCATTTGTGGTCTTGCTCTGGATCTCTGTTATTCTGCTTTGATACAATAACTATTGTTAAAAGTCATCCACAAACAAACAACACTTAGATTTGTGACTCGGGGAACTTGTGATTACTCTTGATTTCGCTGTTATTCAGATTTAAATATTAAATATTCTGTGTTTCAGACATGCGAGGACCTTCTTAGAGCAGGGTGACCTGAGAATTGGGCGTGTGTATAAGAAAGCCGTGTACCTACAATATACAGACGCCACCTTCAGCCGAGAGATAGAGAAACCCAAATGGCTGGGCTTTTTGGGGCCCATAATTAGTGCAGAAGAGGATGACACTGTTCTTGTGCATTTCAAGAACATGGCCACACGCTCATACTCCATCCATGCTCACGGCCTTCAATACAATAAGACCCATGAAGGTATGGACGCGCACTGTATATTAATGCAAATATTATACTGCCACCTAGTGTTCCAGGGCCTGAACTCATTGTTCTTTCTTCCACAGACCTAATATTTTATATCATTTTCTTTTACATCATATGCACCCTCTCCATAATTTTTTTAAGAGGTGTTTAGTGTCCAAACTTTCATTATTTGGTTCTGCAATGGAGCTATGACATGGGCTAATGTTGCTAAGTGACATGTAATAGACGTTAGCTTAGCATCTTAAAATCTTTCAAACTAATCTTCAACCTTCTTAAACATGTGTTATTGTCTAATTAAACATCCTTCGTGGTTTCTGACATTCAGTTAATTGCCAAAATAAAGCTTATCATGTGTAGTTTAATGTGCAATGTGTCTTAAAAGTATGAAATTAAATTTAATTACAAGTAAAAAGCAAAAAAAAAGAGTTTTAGCAGCATACTTTAGCAGCTTAATCAGCAATATTTTGCTGGGGTAACAAAAAGACCACTAACCAGCATAAACCAGTGGAAACAACATATCATACCAGTGTCCAACTGCTTGTCTTTGCTATATGTTCAGTAGTACGCAATACAATCTTTTTTTGGTTCATTTTTTAGTAATAAGTGAAAAACTATCATTTGAGACAGCAGAGATATATGTCAAAATGAGCTCTGAATATATTTATATTTCTATCCAGAATAAAGGCTTAACATACACACCTCCTATATCGGAGTAATACTTCAGTAAAGAAAAAAAAAGTTTATTGAGTAAAAATACAGAATACTTACTTTTACATGTACTACATCTATTTCTTTATTTAGTTCTTTTTAAACTACCCTTCATAAATAAGTATAATTATCATGAATAGTAAACAATTATGAAAAACTAAGGTACTAGAGCTGTGCTGGTGCAGTAGTTAAGGCAGTGCATGGCCTACGGTCCACATGGTCCAGAGTTCAAAAGAGTTTACCAACAGACTTATTATTTAATTAAGTTAATATTCTATTAACTATTACTTAACACATTCAAAAAATGCATTTACTATTTGCTGTTTCTTTTTGCATGCCAAATGTATAGACACTTTCTCAAAATGTAATGGCTTTAGAGTCATTAATGGGAGCAGCTGCAACACACATCGATCACTATGAAAGTTTCAAACATACAGTCAAAATTACGAATGTTTTATTTGAAATATAGTGTTACGAATGTAAAAAGTCTAAAATAATAGAAACACTCAAGTAAAGCAGAATTACTTTATAAGACCACTTAAGTAGAGTAATTGAGTAAATGTACTTCATTAAAGTCTGACACTGCTTTTAGAGTCTAAAGGTCAAAAAAGTATATTTTGAAAGTTTCCCTAATCCAAGAAACAAATAAGTTATGGACTGGTGTGAAGGTATTCTGAGGGACATTGCATTCATAAATTAATTCCAGCCAATATATTTGTATTAGGTAATTAACTACTGAGCCCATATGACATTGAATTATTTGTTTTACTGTATACACCGCTGTAAAGTGTGACAGAAATAGTATGCAGTATACATTCAATACAGGTACTTTACTTTTTTTATTTGATTCAGTGTTTGATTCTGCAATTTTGTTAACAAATAGCATGACCCCCACTTACTGACGATTAAACAGCTGTTATACTCTTTCAGTATTTTAGAAATGTCAACCCCATAGCTCCAGTCTAAAACTAAAGACCCAGGCTTTATTCAGTATGCATTCCTTGACTGATTGAAAAGCACTAAATTAAGTTTCACATTTATTTATTTTTGTCAAATGTGTATATTACTTTAGGAGCATTGTACCCAGATCTGACAGATGCAAAGGAGAAGGTTGGTGATGCTGTTCTGCCTGGAAAGGGACACAGCTATATCTGGGTTCTGGACTCAAGTCACGCTCCTGGTAAAGATGACTCAAACTGTCTGACCCGAGTGTACCACTCTCATGTCAATGCCCCAAAAGACACGGCCTCGGGATTGATCGGACCTCTCATCGTCTGCAAAAAAGGTAAACATGCTGTTTGTTCACCCTGCTTTATAGGACAGAATATAACTTTTTTAGACATACCCAGTGACACTTAAAACAAGGGCTTGTCTGACCTAAAACTTAAACCATCTAAATATGCCTATAGTAAGCATGCACCACCTGGTTCAATGTATATCAGGAATACCAGTGCAGTATTTCTGAAGGGTCTACTATTTAGTGAGGTGTGCCATTTGGGACACATCCAGATTCGTTTAATTTCATGGACAACAAGGTAAAAGTTTAAAGTAAAGTAAAAGATCAAATATGTACAGTAGATAAAGTCATAGAATGCGCTGTTGGTCATGTAAAAAAGGAGTTTTGCATGACTGTGATGACAATGGCAATTCTGGAATTTCAAATGTATCCAGGGTTAGAAAACCTGTTGCTATTTAAATTGTGGAAGACCAAATCAGAGAGAAGACTTCATTATATGTCAGCAAGTTAGCTCTGCATATTGCTATATTTCTGACCAGAATAAGGGCTAAATATACACACCTTCTATAATTTGAGTAATACTCCAGTAAAACTAAACAAAATAGTGCAAAATACTTACTTTTAAATCTATTCATCTATTTAGGCACTCTGGATGTTCATGGTGACAAGTCAGGTGATTACCTGTACACCCTCATGTTCAGCGTTTCTGATGAAAACCTCAGCTGGTACCTGGATGACAACATCAAGACCTACTGCAAAACACCATCCAAAGTCAACAAGGATGACGAGGACTTCCAGGAAAGCAATAAAATGCACTGTAAGTAGATACAGAACTGTTCAACATTACTCTATTTCTCTCAGAAGAACTGGTGAGCTCTAACTGTTATTATCCACTGTTTCACAGCTATTAATGGTTTTGTCTTTGGCAACCTGCCAGACCTGAGCATGTGCATGGGCAATAAAATTCATTGGCATCTCTTTGGCATTGGTAATGAAGTGGACATCCATTCTGCATTCTTCCATGGTCAGATCCTAAAAAACAGGCAGCACCACACAGACACAATTAGCCTCTTCCCAGCAACATTTGTCAATGCAGAAATGGAGGCGGACAATCCTGGCCAGTGGCTTCTGAGCTGTCAGGTCAATGACCACTTGGAGGGTATGTCATGTTTGTACTTATAAGCATTAATCATAATGTAAGTTCAGTAACCCAAAAAGGCATTTTACTGTATTTGCAATAAGCACAATGTTGTTAAAAAACTTTTAAAAAATATATTCAATGGGACAATTGTGGCGATTAAATTCAAACATCAGATTATTAAAATAATTACTATAAAAATGCAGCTTCTATGGATTGGTGGTAAGAGCCGGCTGATAAAAAGAGCAGTTAATGTGGACCTGGATTAGAACCCCAGGCTGTTTGATGGTTCAATTTAAAGGTCAAGTGGTGTACTTATAAGTCCCCGTGATTGACTGCTGTCACAATTGGAGAACACTTTCACTGGAACTACTAAATTCCCAGGCAGGCTCCAGCCATCTTAAGAAAAGTAATGCACATATTGGAAATACACAAAGGTCACTAATCAGTCACATTTGTTCTCACTTAGCGGGTATGCAGGCAATTTTTGAGATCAAGAAATGTTTTCCTGCCGTACATAAACCTAGACCATTTGGAGATGTCCGGCAGTATTACATAGCCGCTGAAGAGGTCATTTGGGACTACGGGCCTACACAGATCAACCAGTACACCGGCATCAAGCTACAGGACGATAGGTAATCATATTATCTTTCAGTTAATTTCTAATTAAATATCACTGAGCAGGTCATTTTGAACCTTTAAAAATAATAAATGTAAACTAAATATTAGTTAATAATGTTTGCTCAGGAAAGTCAATGTTGTTGTAATAAACAACCTAAAAAAATACAGCAAAAAAATTAAATAAGTTTCTCCATTCCTTAAGCCATCCCATAATAGTTAGGGTTAGGGTTAAATAGTCAAATAGCTAATACTAGTAGCTATGCTGGCTTGCATTTATCACAAGCAGACACAAATAGGTTTTCAGTAGCTAGATCCTTTCCAGAAACGTAGTTATGTTTTCAGTAGTCCAAATGTAATGGAAGATCTCGTTAACTGCATCCAAAACTACAAATAACATACAAATTTCATGCTTAATAATGTAGATGGTGTTATGTCATTTTGAATGTGCATTGCCATTAGGAGTGGGATTTCAAATATATTGAAGTTCAGGTAATCAAATGTATGTCCTGAATTTACTTTATATTGTAATGTAATGAGGTATTTAGCTATTACATGGCGATCCAGCTGGTGCAGTGCATCCGGAAAGTATTCACAGCGCTTCACTTTTTCCACATTTTGTTACGTTACAGCCTTATTCCAAATTGTATTAAATTATTAATTTTTCTTAAAATTCTACACAAAATACCCCATTATGACCATGTGAAAAAAGTTTTCTTGAGAGTTTTAAAAAAAGTAGTATATGTTGGTCATTAGCTAGATGCTGGCTATGCTGGTGGCACTACTTTTGAGAGTTGGGCTGGTTGACCAGCATCATACCTGCATCTTTTATGTGAGGTACCCAAGACTATTTGAATTTTTTTATTTCATAAATAATTAAAATAATACATTGTTCCAATTTTTTATAGCATGTCTGACATATTCTTTGACAATCGAAACAACCGCATTGGAGGGAAGTACAAAAAGGTCCAGTATGTTGAGTACACAGATGACACCTTCACCAAGCGGAAAGAAAGAACACCTGAGGAGCAGCACCTCGGCATTCTGGGTATAGAATCATTGACAATAACGTACTGCTCACAAACGTGAATGGGATATCCCCTATTTTTGTGGGCAGTGTATATACAAAAAATAATGTGCTTTAAGTACTATTATTTTAAAACACTAATTAATTTAAATCCAAATCCCTAAACTCGTTTTCATTTATTACATTATGCTGACTGGAATTGTAGAACTAGACCAAAATCAAGTTTTACACATTTGAGATTTTCTCTCATAGGTCCAATCATTAAGGCAGAGGAAGAAGACACCATAAAGGTCACATTTAGGAATAAAGCCAGCCGACCCTTTAGCATTCAGCCTCATGGAGTGCAGTACAACATTGAGATGGATGGCACACTGTACCACAATGTACTAGAAGGTAAGGAAAACTGATCAAATCTATAATTATTGTGAAAAGTTTAATGAAACCACAAATGGTATCACTTGGCTAAATTGGTTTTCTGGTTTATTTTTTCAGAATCATAAACTGCTAAAAAACTAAGAGAACTCAAGAAACAAGCAAGTGGGTACAACATGGTCAATTAGTTTACCTGTCACCAAATTTCCCTATATTGCAGTCCGTATCATGTTTTTGTTACAGGCTTTAGTAAGTGTTGAGATTTAAGTTGGAAAACGCTGCCATTTAACTTTAACTTTATAAGAAAAAACATTATTTTTATTGCTTATACACAATATTATAAATCTTATAATGGCCTTCTTACTGGATAAAACATTGCAAATTATTAAAGGGTTTTAGTCATGTTTTGTCAAAAAACAATTAAAAAACCAAAAAAAATGTAACAAGGCTGACAAATTTCTGATGGGCGTTATAAATCATAAATATAATACACGTATATTTATTTGTAAATATTTATACTTCTGAATGAGGCACGAAAAATTTTACGTTTGCATTTTCATTTCTAGGAGTGGTTGAACCGCTTCCTGCTGCCTTGGTTCGTCCTGACACTACCTACACCTATGAGTGGGTGGTGCCTAAGGGTGGAGGCCCAACTGAGCATGATCCTGACTGCCTCACTTATTTATACTATTCAGCTGTGGACCCAATCAAAGACACCAACTCTGGCCTGGTCGGACCTCTCTTAATCTGTAAACCTAAATCTCTCAAAGCAGGCAAACAAGTAAGTGCAAAGACCAAAAAATGCTTGATAAACCAAAACCAAACAATTGCTTGCATCTGACCTTTAGCTGATTCTATCCTGACATATTGCAGAAAAATGTGAATAAAGAATTCCACTTGCTGGCTACAATTTTTGATGAGAACCTGAGCTGGTATTTGGATGATAACATCAACAGATACGCAAAACAACCCAAGTCTGTTAACAAAGATGATGAAGACTTTCAGTTGTCAAATAAAATGCATTGTAAGTCCTCACGTTAAGTCCATGTTTTGTCCTCATGTGGGTTGCCAAAATGTTCTACTCACTTCTACATTTGTTGTATCTGCAGCAATTAATGGGTACATGTATGGAAATCTGCAAGGCCTTACTATGTGTAAGGGAGACAAAGTTTCCTGGCATCTTTCGGGATTGGGTTCAGAGGGCGACATCCATGGACTTTACTTTCAAGGCAACAGGTTCATATACAGAGGAACACGGAAAGACACCATCAATTTATTCCCTCATGTCTCTCACACAATCATCATGGAACCGGACAGCATGGGTACAATCACTCATACAGTTTTCATTAAATAGAGCATTTAGACCATTACATTCAGATTTTGGGCTTCTTGGGAACACAGTGTGCAGACTTTAGTGTGCCCTGAGCAGAACGTCAGTCCATTGCAGCACTGGGTAGGGTGTAGGTACTAGTATTGCAGTACCAGGGGATGATCTTACTGATTGTGTCTACACAAGAACCCAGCCAAAAAGCATTAGAAGGACCCAGTGCCTAACACGGTCCCTCTTGTGGTGGTCTACTGTTAGAACATAGCTTTAATTGTATGCATTATTAAATTACCATGTGAACAGAGACTTAAAGTATTCAGACCCCCTTAAATGTATCACTCTTTGTTCCACTGCAGCCATTTGCTAAGATCAAAAAAGTTTATTTCTCATTAATGTACACTCAGCATCCCATCTTGACATGTAGAAACTTCCTTATCAAGTCCAATCAGTTTAGTTAAATAGTTAAATATGAGTGTCACAGCAAAGGGTCTGGATACTTATGACCAAGTGATATTTAAGTTTTTCTTTTTTAAATAAATTTATAAACATTTCTACATGTTTTTTTCTGTCAAGATGGAGAGCTGAGTGTACATTAATAACAAATAAAATAAACTTTTTTTATTTTAGCAAATGGCTGCAATGAAACAAAGAGTAAAAATTTGAAAGGGGTCTGAATACTTTCTGTACCCACTGTATATATACAGTCGATTCCGGTTAACTGGACCACCGGTTAACAGGACCAGCCGCTTATTCGGACCAAATCCTAAAGTACCGAAACAAATCCTTTTATATATGTGTAATGTTATTCGCTTTTTTGGACCAAAGAACATTAGAGCGAATAAGAAAAAAAGCCACAAGTCGCCACCTAGCGAATGCAAAGCAGGTCAGCGAGATATGGGAGGATTTTTGGGATCCCCGGGAGAATTTATGCTTTTATCAAAGGTCAGGA
>JAUZSU010191186.1:0-12078 GCA_034780255.1 Parotocinclus maculicauda | reverse complement strand
TATATATATAGTGTTTTTAGCAAGTTTATGAGCTTTAAAAATACTTTCCCTCGTTGCCAATAAAGTCAAATCACTAGTCAGACAGTGCTTAAAATTATCTAAAATTAAAATTAAAATTATCACATGAAACGAGTTTTACGTGAATATCCCTACTCAGACAAAACTGGCTCAAATTTGAATGTGTCAGCTGAGGAATGAAAACGTGCTAGGCCGCTTAGCTAACAGATGTTTAATAGCCCTCCCTGCTGTTGCTGTGGGGTCCAGACACCGTTCACTGCGTACAGTCAAGGGGCACCAACAAAGCTGCAAATGTCACTCTCGCATACATCATGCTTTTAGTGCATAATGTGTTGTTTACTAACAAAACAGCATGAACAGTGCATAAACACAATATAAGGAAAAGCTTGTGGCAGTAAATGTTTTGAAAATGCACAATTGCACAATTTACTGACAGCAAGCATTCTCTTTGTAATTACACACTACAGCAATTAACAAAAACATCATATCCTTGCTTTAACCTTTTCCCCATACAAAGGTAAAAAGCATGCCAGAAAGCACAAGTTCCTCTATTCAGACTCTCATTTATCACTGAGAGACCTGAGGCCACAAAGTCATTACCACAGCCCGTGGGAGCTCATCCACCACTGACAGTCATCTCTTGTTCCATATGTTAGCTCAAATAATTGCTTTTCACTGTGGATGTGATGTAAAGGTAAATGAGACTAGCATGTAAGACTCACTTTGTAATTCTAAACCATAGCCAAATCTAAGACTGTTCTGCCAATCAGAACTTCAGGGTAGCTTTTTTTACTGTGGCTAATGATGATTTCTTAATGGACGTGTTCGCATTTGCATGCATTAGATTTATGATGTATCTAATACAATATACACTAGTGGCATACACGAGCCTTACCCACTTTCCAGTTATCTCTGTACATTACAGCATAATAATATAGTCACTGTCTCATTTATGAAGGTCATCACTCTTTTGTGTCATTCTTTCCTTATTACTAAAGGAAATTTGTCCTTGATGCTGCTATGTATGTATGTTCCAGTGATATATTAAATAATGAGTCACTAAGGATATTGTGTTTATACAATTTATAAAGGTATTAATATGTATCTATTCTTAGCTCATATTGTGAATATGACATTTATATTACAGGTATACTGTATACATGTATTACATGTATATACAACCCCAATTTTAATAAAGTTGGGATGTTGTGTAAAACATACAAACAGAATATGATGATTTGCAAATCATTTTCAACCTATTTTCAATTAAATACATTACAAGGACAAAATATTTATTGTGATGTGAGTGATATTCAATAAGATTTTATTCAAAAGAATAAACTTAATTGTTTTTGAAAATATTCACTCATTTTGAATTTGATGCCTGCAACACATTTTAAAACATTTTGTTACGAGGCCTATCTTACACAGCCGGTGCGCTCGTGGTGTGCCTCACCAGCCGTTACAGAGCGTCCGGTGATGCGGGTTATATCCGGTGTTTAATTGACGACGTGATATTAAACACCTGGGGGACCTAATATAAAAGTACGACCCCCAGCGTTGTTTAGGGCTACGTCGTCAAAGAGCGTACGCATACACATTACGCTCGGTCTTTCACTAGCAACGCGATTTGCAAGCGATTATTTATGTTCAGTCGGTAACGTCCTGGGGCTTATAGTGCTAACGGACACGTAGGGGAAAACCCCTGAGGTATTTCGCGGTTCAGGGGCAGAATCAGGGTTTCTCTTCCCCGTCCTGGTAACCGAGCCAACCGACTCCAGTCAGCTGCACGACTCGATTTGAGATGCGCCCTGTTCCGGCTTCTTCGCGCGCCTTGCGCACGCGCGCTCATGTTTGCCCTCTGGCGTTCCAGAGCACCTCGGCGCCACTCGATTTGGGAAGCGTCCTAAATCAGCGCCTTCTCGTGCTTACTGCACATCAGCCCTCTGCTGTTTCGGTGCAGTCCAGCTGTGGGTGCCATTCCCACTTGGGACACAACACAGCTGCGTGAATGCTTTATGTAGTGCCGCCAGAGGGATTGAAGTTCACAGCTGTTCAAGGAAAATTAATTATTCGCTCTACATTGAATATGTTGCAGGCCTGAAATGCAGGAATTCATTCTTATTAAGAAATTAAATTAAAGTGACCAGACAAAACAGTCAACATCAGTTTTGATTGTTGCAAAATAAAACAGAAAGTTATTTGAGTATTCCACTACACGTAGTGAATGGAAAGAAATTATTCACTGTGGTTAAAAAAGTGTTTTTCTTAAAGGCGCTGGGATAAAATTCTGAAAAGGATAAAATTAGGAGAAGGATTTGAAAACATTTCAAACACTTTAACTTTCACTCAGCGTACTGTTTCAAGCAATATTAAGATACGTATGTATGACAGCACCAACACTTAACTGCCTTAAGTGGAACATCCCTGTAAATCTGGAAGACAGATCCAAAAGGATATTTGATTAGAAAATCTACCAAGATGCCATAGTCAACTTTGAAGTAATAACATATCTTTATTTCGGTCTGTGCACTGGAAAAGCCAAAAAAATGCTTTACACCAAGCTGGCCTATATGGTACAACAAATATAGATATGGTACATGTTGCAAAAGGCTTTTTAATGGTCAGATGAGACCAATACATTCTTGGAATGCTTGTCCTGCTGGAAGATAATAATGATGTTCTAGTAATAGCATACAACTTTTATTATGTTACTTTTATACTGGAGCATCTACACTGCTCAGAAATATTAGGGAATATTTAATTATAGGATATTTCATTTTGAAATAAAGGAACCAAAATGGTGGTTCTCCACATTCATGTCATCCCTGCCTCTTGCTCTAATGTGAACAAGGCAACACTCATTAAAAGTTAATTTGCCTAGGTGTGTGAAAAAAATATGTATATACATATATAAGTATCTTACATCATACAGAAAGCATATATTACTCAATATTTCTATCCAAATTAATCTTATAAGTCTTACTATATAATGCCATTGTTAAAAGCCCAAAACAAAACACATCTTGAATTCTGCTAATGTCAAACTCAGATCTAAGCTACATTATTTACCTTTAGTCATTTAGCAATCGGTTAAAAGTACACCAGTTAAAAGTTACTTAAATGTAACTAGTAACTAACTGATAACTAAACCAACTGAATATTGTATTTTGAAAATTTACCAAATACTATTACAATACTATTACAATGAGTAATAGTATTTATTTTACTAATGTGTGTACCCATGTGTGAATGTGTGTTGTACCTCTGTAATAAAGGCTTTAGCGCTCACAGGACTCATAAAGAGGACCGCTCGCCGCAGTGTGTCCCTGTAGCGGTGCAACTCCTCCACCCTCATGGTGCGGAACATCCCAGTGATCATCATGTTGATGTTGGACTCCACCTTCTGTAGGGACACATCCATCCCCTGCTGGGACGATTTGTCTAGGAAGTCCTGGATACCTCGGATGTCTGAAAAACCAGAGACAACATCATAGAAAATACCATTCACATCCAACATGAGCTATTCAACCTTTATATTATGCATAATGCAAGTGCCATAAAGTTAATATACATGGCATAAATACATGTATCACATATAATGAGATAATATTCATGAGGATGAAAAAAACAAGGCAGGAATTACATCAATCTTTAGTATTTACAGCAGTCATTTCAATCTTCATCTCTAGTCAGAAGACAGATAAACATCGCTACAGTATTGCACTTCAGCGAGAAAATGGTGGTATCTAGAAGACGATTAGAAAATTCCTAACGAAAATTCGACAAAGAAGGAGAGTGCTGTATCTGAGCTGAAGTAAATAAAACATGAATATACCAGAATCAGAACGAGGCTGGCTGCATGCTCATCCTTCTGTGCAGTAGCTCTGTTCTACATCAAACCAATTCTAGCATAGATGGGTGGAAGCTAAACGAGTACAGGAACAAAGTAAGCTGAAAGCTGGGTCTGGGGTGGAGGAGTGGAGTGTAACAAAGGTGAGACAAGGAATGAACATTACAGGAATATAGCCTGATGAAAATCTTTTTATAGACACATATAAGGTGTGGCTCTAAACAAGAATTATAGAGCAGCTGCATTTTAGATAATGCAAAATGGAATTTCAATCGTGCACCCTTCACTCTGTGCTGTTTTCTAATCCTGCAGTGTGCACACAGTTACTCTGCATAGTTTGACAGTGCATACGCTGACATACGTTGACTCTGACATTGGAACAATTTCATAAATTGTGCAAAACCCCATTTACCTGGGGAAGTCATATATAAGGATGCACTGTGAGAAGACAAGCCATTGAAGAGAGTCTGATTCTCTCGTCTATGTTCTGCTAGTTAACCCTAGATCATGCATTCATGTGGATATCATTCTGACATGTGCTACTAGGGAAAAAGAACAGTCCTTCAAGTAATGGTATTTAACGATGTCTGTCAGCAAGACAAGACAACATGCAACACTTGTTGATCGAAAATAATTTGAGGAACTTAGTAAGGAGTTCAAGGTGTTGCCCTGTTTTCCAAATTTTCAAATCAAGCATTTGGAGCAACAAGTCTGATTCACAGTGACACCAATTTAAAACTTTCACAACTGAAGGAAACTGCTGCAAACATCTTGATTCCAGATATCACAGGGTTCATTCAGAGGTCTTGTATTCGATCACTCAGTGGCTCAGAGCTGTTTTATTTGCACATGGAAAACCAAGTGCACATTAAGGATGTGTTCATAAAATTCTAGCTCATATGTGTATGCTCTTGTCATTTTTGATGATAGTGCAAGCAAACATATGGTCAGACTTGACATGATAACCATAAGCACTACAGTAAGGTTTGCAGAATAGATTATAAGATTGAAATCTGTGAGACTAAAGTTTACAATTACTGAAGCATAGATTGACTGAATCACGCTAGTTAAAGAAGGGATAGTGCTTATATTGCACAATTACATGTTTATGACAATGATGTTTATAGAGGAGACAACAGATAATTATATGCTCAGTTTTACAAGTATATGGGCCACATCCCAACCTGTGTACTACCATATTAAACAGAACATGTCACAACATTAGTTGTATCACTGCAGTTAAGACAAGTGGATCCATAATTTCAATGTATTTCTGACTGGGTCATTAAGGACTGGAAACACCATATTTTGCACCACCACACTGAACACATTTACACCAACTCACAACTCACTCACAGCTGTGCTAACAAAAACTGCTCAAATAAGTATGCTGATGACACAATGATAGAGCACCAGAAATGTCAGTGTGCCTAAGGAGAGAAGGTCGAGTAACATGTGAATTGTGTGAAACATACGAGATGATTGTGGACTTCAGGGGTACAGTGATCCCTTAACACATCACATCAAAACATGTAGTGAGAACAACCGAAAATATCACCACAGTATCTATCTCCTCCATTGAGGGCATTTACAACAACAGTGAATCACCAAAGCCATCAGCATAGTGGATAACCCATTCTGCTCTTTTCATGGACTGCTTACATTCCTGCAATCGGGCAGAAGGTATTGGATCACCCCGCCCACAATGCCTAAGCAATCAAGTTTCAACTGTTAACGTTAAACACCTTAGTCTTAAGTAATTATCTTGCTGTTACTTTTGAAAAATATAAAGTGCACTTTTTACTGATTTGAAATATTATATGCTACCTATAAGTATATTCATGAAATGCCTAAAATTATAATTTGTAAATATTAGAAACTGCATTTTTTCTAATGTTTCACAGTCGTCTCACTGTCATGTGTTCTGCATGTTATGATGTTTATCGTGTTCTTTATGAAACATTAAATACTGTATTTTGTACTCTGTGTAAGTAAAAATGATTTGTCCTCTTTGCGTGTAGATAATTGGTTATAACCTAATGAGATATCAAAACATCAGAAGCCTTTAAAGAACATTATAAAATCTCTGTACTTGTACATTTGTAGACTAATACAACCAAATTTCAGTATCTAAATGTATGTCCTAAATGTTTAGATAGCGAACATTTGTATTGGTAATACACCTTCTTTAATAATTTCCTTATTCATAATTTTTTTCCGGCATTTTCAAAAATCTGCTTATTTTAATTATATTAATTAATTATATTATATTATAATAATTTAAGCAATTAATTAATTTAAGCATTTTCATGGAGTTTTCACTCTTTACCACATACCACATATGTACTCTGTTGTGTTTGTGTACCACATTTGTTGCTTCATTCAGGTTACTGTCTATAGCAAATGTTTCTTTCTGTAAATAAATCCATCTGAATTCGAATGAAAAAAGCAAAAAATCTCTCAATGTACCTATTCTAGCACTTATTATTGACTGCTGACTGAAATAAAATAAAAAAATAGGCTACTTACTAATTGGAAGAAAGTGAATAAAATGTTTTATTGATTTTTCATATAATTAATTATAGTGGGTTAGTGTTTCAGATAATGCTTTGGTGAGTATAATACCGGCGTTCAGCTTTAAGAAAAAAAAACAGAAACACTAATGCTTCAGTGCTGCAGAATGATGAGTGTGTGCTCTGAAATGTCTTAGAATGCATTTCACAGAATACGTATGGAAAGGTGTATATTCATATACCATTCATTAGCCTGTGTTTTTAGAGTGTTGATTTATACCTAAGCATCTACAGATCTGAAAATATGTGATATGGATGACTTGTACAGCTGTTCAATATTGGTGTCTGCCAACCTTACACAACTTGTGTGTAAGGTAAATATGTGCTAGATGGCAGTGTCACTCATACCAAATCACATCGAACAGAAAACAAAACCATATAATTTTATATCACTCTTTTTAACTTGAGTTAAAAATTAACTTATTAAAAATTCATATCAGCATTATATGTTTTACTTTGCTATTAAACCAATTCAATCATCGTCTTTGACCATGTTTTGCCCCCTCTTCTTTTTCACAGAGGAACAGAGGGTTTACCTGGCTAGCCTGCAAAACTGTGTGTTAGCCAGGAAAATATTTTTCCATAAGCTTGCTTTGTAGGTTCTGATGAGTCCTTATTTTTCAGATGCCATGTCAGACCCAAAGTGTTTGTTTTATTATATTATATATATCCTAATTCTGGTCAGGGTCATGTAAAAACCAGGAAGTCTAGAGAGGGTGTGCAGGCACATGCACTCACATAAACACACACACGCACACACGCACAGCTGAAGCTGAGTCAACTGTGTGCCACCATGCCACCCGTTATTGTTTTTCATGTACAAACTCTTTGGAATTAATTAGTGGTTATTAGGGGGTTAAATGGGCCTTTTTATATTAGCTTTAGCATGATCTTTTGCCATATGTTGTGCATATGTAATATAATTATATAAAACACAACTTCTGTATGGATCAAATCTAAATAGAACGGGTATTTCAATTGTAATGAGGCCATTAAGTCATTACATTCTGAGACTTTACAAATAACACAAAAATGATCATCTGGATAGGCCCAAAAACAGTCAAATTTTGTGTTTGTTGTTTAATATATTTTGTATTGTCATATTGAAATTTACAGAAAAATATTATATTTAATATAAGTATCTATTAATTTTAAATTCAAAAACATACATGTATTTCCCTTAGGGGTACCTAAACATTTGCATAATAGTTAATGCTATTTTGTTCACTTTCACGAACAGCTGCACCCTGGATATCTAGCGAGGCCGAACTCGGACTCGCCAAATACCCAGGCGCCCTGCTCGGTTTGAAACCGGAGCCCGAGATGCAAAGATTCACAGGGAGCCGCGAATCCAGGCGAGAAGGCGGGGGTCGTCCCGGGAAGAGGGGGGCCGCCGATTACCACCCCAGACTTCGTGGGAACCGTGGTGACCACCGGGCGGTCCGCCCAAAGGGACGCACCCCAACGCCAGAGTTTAAAAGGCGGCGCGGGAGCCGCGGAGAGCGAGCGCTGTGAAGGATGAGCAGTCCAAAACATAATCCATACAAAAACACAACGCGACACACGACAGACTAAACAATGAGCTGAATTAAATAGTATGCACTTGTGGGGCGGGGAAATAAGGAACAGGTGCACGGGGAAGAGAGGGCGTAACAAACATGGGAAAACCCATGTGGCGGCCGCGGGGGAAAGGAGGGGGCGCGGCACGAACCCTCACAATATATATATATATATATATATATTCATTTTCATATTCATTGCATATTTATTCTTTTGTTTTGCATAATATCATTAAACGATTAAAGGAATCTGGAAGGATTTTACTCTGTAAAGAGCAAGGGTGCAAGTCTAAGACTTTTGATCTCTGATCCCTCAGACAGTACTTCATCAATAACCTTCATTCATCTGATATAACCACATGGGCAAGGTATTACTTTGGCAAATCTTTGTTAATCACTACAATACAGTTACATTATCTGATTTGACTTATTTGGACCACCACACATGATAAATGTGTATTGCTGACAAATCAGTATTTCAGATGTTTTTTGTAAGAAATGGATGCTGTGCTTGCCGAATTAAATACAAAAAAGACCATGCACACGGTCTGTCATGGTATGGATTTGTGTCATTGCCCTTCGTAAAGGTAATTCACACTTCTGTGATGACAGCAACAACGTTTTTTTCCAGGGACGTCCATTTTACAAGACAATGCAAAACAAGACAAATCAGAAAAAAAGCTGAAATATGCAACTGAAACTCAAATATGCAATTTCCTTCCAAACTTTATTTGAGGAACATTGTTATTAATTATTTCCATAATTTTCCCACTCATCTATTGACAAACTGAGAACCTATAGCTTCTTAAAAACACCTATCATTGATATTGCTTTTATACCAAAGCATGACATCACCTTATCTGCTTGGGATCACATCATTATTCATTTTTTAACCTCATTACTAGCCCTAAATTGCCCCGCTCAAACTTTTTTTGGAATGTGTTGCAGAAGTGAAATGCAAGAATAGGTGTTTATTAACAAATGCAACTAACCAGACAAAACATGTCTGACCAGGTAAAACATTGAAAAGACTGTGACAGTATTTTTAGGAAAAGGGACCAGGGAAAGCCAAGTGAATGTAGATGGGAAGTTTGCTTTAGTCCTTGTTATACTATCGTTGGCATATAATAGCTTATAATAGCAACCTAAGAATGTGAAAGCCTGAAATGCAGCATTAGTGTTATAAACATTGTGTCATTCTTTTAAGGATCTAGTGTGTAGAGTTATTTCACTGCTTGTGGAATATATCCGGATTTCTACTTTCTTACTAAAATAATAATTTAAATACTTAAATACCTAGAAATAGTATTTCTGTCCAGTTAAGTGAAATCAATTATGATTAATATTGGTACCTTGTTAATACAGCACCCAACTGAGAAATCAGTGTACTTTTCAAGTAATCCATTATTTGTAAACTAAAGTCAAGTCTATGGTATTATAGATGTATGAATATATGTAGGAGAAATCTATATAGCCTAATTAAAGCAAAACTGTTTGGCTCCAGGAGGATTTAAATTTAACAATTATTATAGTCCTTCCAAGCATAATAAAGATTGATACAGATGAGTTATTTTTTCATCTCAGTGCTTCTGAAAGCAGCATGGGCAGAATCAGCTAGACATTTACTAACTAAAAAAGTGAAAATAAGTGTGATCAGCTCAGGTGTTTTCACTAAAGCTTGTGAATTCAGAGGCTTGATTGTTACATGACAGTTGGATTTTACACATTACTCTGTTAACAGTTGTTAACATATTTTACAGTAACAGCAGGATTAAATCATGGGAACTGACTGTAACTTCATACCCCAAGCCAAAATGCTGCTCATACAAAAATAAAATGCTGAAATCGGAAAAGGCAGCAAGCATTAGAAGGTGATTTGTTGTGAATAAAGTGAACCATATGTAATTAAATCACAAATATAATAACATTTATTAATTTTCACCAGGTTAATTTTTGTTTACAAAACAAAAATATTTTTAATAAATATGTTTTTGTATTAAAAACTTTTTAGAGCTGTTAGGAGCAAACATTTTAGGACACCAGCATGTCAGTTTCCTTGGTAATTATTGGTTATTGTAAGGCAGCTGAACCACACTACTAAGATCAAATTACTTGAAATAAATCAGCCCCAAACAACAAAGCATGCCAGAAATGGCAGCTGTATGGATGTTTCACCAAACGTAGTCTATTCTGCACATTTTGAATGCCAACATTATGCAGAATCTGCATTTTCTATTTTTGAATAATTGGTCAATTTGGCAATTTTTCTCACATTGTCCAAGAATGATAAATCTGTTTTTCAGGGAGGAACACATTAGAGTACTCGGCAGCTAAAACCCTTAGCAGAGACCCTTAACAGTTAGGATGGATTTGGTTGTGGGATTCCTTCTTAACTCCCAGTTTACTTGATTCTCCTCATTTATTATTAAACAAAGGAGTTATTAAAGTGACCATTACTGAGGTTGGGACATGAAGAAAAGTTGGCAAACAAACACAAACGTTTAATGTAAGACTGTAATAACACAATGTTTCAAATACAGTGCAGCATTGCATTTCATCCATCCATTTCCCCTGCCCATCCATGCATACATACATCACTGATTCTGCTGGTAAAATTTCTCCACAGAGGTCCACCTCACTAAAGTCTTTGTTGCCACAGAAAGAAAAAAAATCAGTTCAACCAGTCAACATCTAATTCAACACATTGGTGATTCACTTGGACCAGTTCCTACCTCCATGCATGCATTTAGTTGGTTAATGGCAATATAAAATTTTCATTTAACAGGCACTCTTATAATTCAAATAACAATAACAATTTAAAGAGCTTACACATGTATTTTTAAAGGGGAAAAACTGACAAGGTAGGTAAACAGAGTATGCATTTAGTTTTGTTGGAGGCAGATGCATCTTTCTCCTCACACTTTTAGGTCTAAGCTGGTTTAACTTAACACTTATGTCGTCTCTCTTCCCTTTCAATAACTGCCTAACAGTAACTTCAATTTATCTATCCACTTTATAGCTGAAGTAATGTGACTACCGCTAATGGCATGCAGACCTTGGTGGCAGCATGTTGGTGCTTATTGCATTGGGATGGTGCCATGTGATTGGTTGATTAGATATTTCTGCAGTTGAACAGGTGTACCCTATAAGAACATTCCATATATTTCCATATATTTCCATATTGTAGTTGGGTGGTCTAATGTAACACATTTAAACAACCTGATGATGATGATGATGATGATCCATCCCATTACAATTTATTTTTCTCCCTACTTTAATGCAATTCCAACAGCCCCACCCCACCCCATCCAAAAACATGGCAGTGAAAGTCAACAGTTGAATTCATTACTGAGCATCTCATTGTCTCATTGTCTCTATTCCAGCTACTTTGACACAAAGCACAACTCTAGGCACCGGTCCCAGTTACTCTGCATGTGAGACAAGCAGAGTGCTTGCTCAGTAATTATGTTCATGAAAGTAATTATTCACAGCTGGTGTAATTACTGAGAGATATGAACTAGCCATTATTCATATTGTGTTTGCTATGCTCAAACCAGACAGTTGGTTGACAATAGTATTCAGGTAACAAATAAAAATTATAAAGTAATGGCATGTTTTCAAAATTCTTTTGAGAAGGTCCACCAATTAAGGTTGTGCATAAAACAGCAGATTTCCATACTGTGGAATAAATAAATTGTGAGCTTTGTGAAAAAGAAAACAACAGAACAGAAATAAGTGTAAATAAAAAACTTAATGACCACCACAACCAACCAACCAACCAACTAACAAAATAAAAACATGACAATGATTATAAAAACATTTTCACACCTGGGAGCTTCCCATGTACTCTTAGAGTAGAAATAACTGAACTTCTGAAACTACTCAAATTATGTACATTAGTTATAGCTGCTTATATACTGAGAAAATAAGAGTCAAAAAACAGTAATAATTAAATATGACTATAGTTTGCATAACATGCTTTGGAATATATATATATGTACAGGGGTTAGACAATGAAACTGAAACACCTGGTTTTAGACAAAGGTTTGGCTATAGCAGCCTGGCCGTGTATATT
>JAUZSU010191175.1:0-12078 GCA_034780255.1 Parotocinclus maculicauda | reverse complement strand
ATAGATAGAAAGATAGAAAGATAGATAGATATAGATCGATAGATAGAGATATACATATATAGATAGATATAGGTCGATAGATAGATATATATATAGATAGATATAGATCGATAGATATAGATCGATAGATAGAGATATACATATATAGATAGATATAGGTCGATAGATAGATATACATATATAGATAGATATAGATCGATAGATGGATAAAAAGATATATATATATAATTTTTTTTTTTTTTTATTTATTCAGTCTGTATAAGTTATAAGCATTTATTATGATTACTTTTGAATGACATTTGGAACTTTTTAATAACCATAATAGTATAAAATTGTCGAATTGATAGTGAAAAATTAAACGATGATACGAGTTCAGATCTCCGTTCTCCCCAAAGATTTCTAGTTTTCTTACACCTGTTCCGATAACATGTTCAAGGCCTCCAGTCCCTGGGGCATTTGCCCCAGTAAAATAAGTCTGACGATGACCCTGGCTCCCACTAATGTGGTTCAGTCTATTGTGGTCTAACCAAGCTACAGTGGTTTCTGGAAACAGTCATTAGTTGTGTGTTTGTTAGTTTATCAATCCATCACACTATGGTGGTTTAGCCGTGACATGCAGCATTGTTTGGCAATCGCCAGTATGTTGCAGGATCTTCGGTTTTAGGTCAGGCTCACTGGCTTCACACCATCATCATAATTTATGAGGCCCAGTAAACATTGCTTGTGCATTCTGGGACTAATGAGCTGGGCTCATGTTACCACAACAGAGTTTCACAGGAAAGTACTGTGAATGGGAGCAATGCTGGAAAAACAAAGAAGTGCTATAGGAGCTTTTTCAGAGGTTTCTCTCACAAATGGGTTGCCGTTGAAGGTGTGTCATCATTGCAGTGTTGATCACTTCAGGCACATGTGATCCCCATGTGATCTGCTCTTCACACTGACCTCTTTGTTCACATACCTTCACATAAAGCAAATTCCTATCATTGATGTTTTTTCCCTCTGGTTTTGAGGATGTGAATGCTTACCACCATGGCAAAGCTTCAATTGTGAGAATTGAGTGGTATTGTGTGCTGCATGGAAGAAAGTCGATACCTGAGAAAGTTTCACCTCTTTTGTCCTAAGATTCTCTCACGGGGAAAAAGACACAGACATGACTCACTGGGTCAAGATTTAATTCCTACACACTGTTCCAAGTAAACTGAACAGAGCTGAGAGTGTTTTTTTTTCTTTCTATACTTACTGTGTTGAACATGTGTTGAGCATTTTTGGTGCAGTAATCCGCTTTGCTGTATTTGGTAAAGCCAGTTCCATAAAGGCTGTATCCGAGAAGCTTATTTGAAATGCACTTTGTGTAGACTACTAGTGCTGATGCGGTGTCTTGCCATTGCAGCAGCTAATTTGCATGTTCCCTCTTTGCAACTTTGAACTTGTTTGATTTTGAAGTCCTGCTGCATGACCTGATTTGAGAGAATGTAGCTGAGCTCTGCCTGAGAAACCTTTAATCTTTTTTCTGTCCTGGGCAAAATCTGAAGGTTTTATTCCCTGCACTGTTGCAGGAGGGACAATGGCAGGGTTTAGCTACATCACACCACAATTAAAAATTGCTCAGTATCTGTATATTAGGAATCTACAATAATGCTTGAATTGTATTTTGAAGGATGTGCAGCTGACATTATTGAGTATGTCAAAAAAGGCACACTCCTGTAGAGTAGATGTATTCCTTGTGTCATGTAGCCAGCTAGGATAGACTTCTGCGAGCGCATGCAGTGTGCCAACACCACAAATCAAGCTAGCGTCCTACCTAAAAGTATGTGACTTAAGTTAAAAATGACTGAACAAACTGCCCCATGAGACAAAATACAGACACAACCAGCCTCACAATCTACGTACATCACTGTAGACGATTTGACTTTGAAAAGACACTGCGCTAATTTAGCCGGTTGAGAGAGGCGGGTTTAAACTAGTGCTGGGCCAGTTTAACCGGTATACCCGTGTTGACTACCAGTGCATAACAGCTTTTCGAACAGAAAGCAAATTAAATAATAATAATAATTAAATGATATTTAGAGCTGTGTAGAGCTAGGCTTTTTCATTTAAATACTGTAATTTAGACCAAATATTAAAACTGTCAAAATATTGTCTAGATATAGTTATCGATAGTATAGTATCGCACATCTGAACTGTATATATGTGACATAGAATGTTTCTTTTATGGCAGCGTGAACAGCAAAAAAATGTTAGTCTGACATTTTGAATATGATCTTGTCCACTTTTATATGTGGCCGTGCTGCCTGATTTATATCTCTTACGTATCAATGTGACCCCTAGTCTGAACAGTTAGATCAGAATTCATGCATCTTTTACATCAGCAACTCCACCACACTGCTGTATTTTCCACCCTTTTTAAAGCCTTGTAGGAAATCCCAGCGCTCATCTCCTTGGGGAGCATAATGTTCTTGGGCATGAAGTATTAAGAATGGCTTGGCAAAATTCGGGGACATTCAAGCAAAAAAAAAAAAACACACAAAACTGAAGACCTGCCAATGCTAGTAGTTTAGACAATGTGAGGTAACTCTCTTTCATTGCCAGCCAGTCCAGTAGTCCAACAGCCAAATTTTATTATATTTTAATGGTATGGACTACCTCACATTAGTGTCCTGCTCAAATCTATAAGAAATTAGGTCACATAGATAGGTAAACCCTGCTTTTGATGTTCTTTGATGTTTAAAGTTTTTAATTCATTCTGTGTCTGTAAAGGGGTGGCTCGTGGGAGGTAGCACTTTTGCCTCACAGAAACAAGGTCCTGGGTACAAATCCAGGTAGAGCAGCCTTTCTGTGTGGAACCTGCATGTCCTCCCTGTGTCCGCGTGAGTTTACTCAGAGTACTCCAGTTTCTTCACACAGTCCAAAGACATGCATGTTAGGTTAATTGGCGCCTCTAAAGTGCACCTAGTGTCCGACTATGTGTGCCCTACATTGGATTGGGACCCTGTCTAGGGTTTTTCCCTGCTTTGATACCAGCTAGGAAGGTTTCTCTCAGCCAGCTATTTACAACCTGAGAACAGAATTTTACACCTCATATGCGATAATGGAGAATATATATGAATATAAATTAATTAAGTATATATGTGTAAATATGGACAAAACTGTTTCATGGACCAGAGTCAAACACATCATGCTGTTTAGCCACTGGTTAAAAAAAAAACCTTTGTTAACTATAACATCTATGTATCAATATACATAGAGGTGGCTAGAATTATAAATATGTCTTTTCAGACACCTTTGGTCCACCTAAGGTCCCGCAGAGTCTATGTGACCATCTTACGTTGGAGAAAATTATTAATGTGAGATTTAGTGATGCGCACAGACAGCAATAAGATATACTGAAAGAGGATTTTAATTGCCTGCTTAATTTTCGGAACCTCTCACCACTCCAAGTGGGCATCTTGGGACCAATGCCGACAGCACATCAGCTCAGCTCTGCCTGTGCACACTGTAGGATTAAAATCTCTAGACATGAAAATCCTGTCAGAACCTACTGTAGTCCTAGAATTCATAAGCCCCAGATTTTTCAAGTCTGATGACTATATGGATAATAGATGACAAGCATAAGGACCGGATGATCACCATTAAATTGCACTGCCAGGAATTCAAAGTACAGAATTCCCCAACTGAAGTCTGCTTGCCATCAACCGTACTGTTATACATACAAGCTACAGCACCACCTTTCGTATTTTCCCTAGATACACTGAAGTACTTGAAATGCGGAGGAGAGGATTTATTGAGGACGAGGCTACCATTACTATCAAGCCATGTCTCTGTCACAAAAAGAACATGAATACTGTAATTTGCTTTTAACTGTGCAATAACAAATGACGCGTTTGGCAGCCAGTGGACATGCAGTACAGCTGCTGTGAAAACCTGGTGATGCAGTAGCTCTTTGTAATTACGTTTCACTGTAATTACATTTGGAGACTGGAGCCCCCCCCCCATTTGTTTCTTAGAGTCATGCTACTGGGTATTTGTAAAGTCCAGAATATTCTGGATAGCTGCATGGTTAACGGCGTGTTTTTATCTGAGCTGTATTTTCTAATTTGCTTATAATACATCCTCAGTCCTACCATCAACATTTCTATTGCTTCTGTTGATGTTCTTAGGATGAAGCAAATCAGCAGCCAGCTTACACGTTAGAGCAAAGTCCATAGACCACATTTGTAGAAAATTGTCTTCCAGTGCATGTTTGGAATACTGGACTGGTATTGAGTTTCTTCAAACCACGGTGAAAAAGTACCGTGCCGTGCTTGTACTTAGACCTAGAAATATGTCATAATAAAAGAAAAACCCTATTTATTTAATGGACTTTTTCCCTCGCCAGCGAAGCTTAAGTGGTCAACGACTGAAACGCTTTGTGTCAGCCCTTAAACATAGTCAGCAAAGATATTTAATGCATTTACATTTCATATCACACACCATATAACCTTTACAAGCAAGGAAATAATGAAATAAATATATAAAGCAATAAAAAAGAAGGCAGTAAGCCAAGGGACCATGTTTTATATCTCAAGAAAGGGGGTTCCGAGTTGTATCCGCTGTTTATCCGTGATCTAATGACGATAACACAGCCCAATCACAGCCTTTCTCGTTCTTATTGCTGTTATAAACAGTCACAAATATTTATTTAAAAATAATATTCACTATAAACCATTCTTCCGCCAATACTGTCTGTTGATAAGAGCTCAATGGAAACATTGTGAGCTAAAGTTTCCATTCCTTCCACCGTTCACTCAGTCTTATAGCCGAAATTGTCCATTTTTATGAATAAACAAGCACTGTGGTGGTGATGGTGATGAGCTCAACACTGTGGTAGGGATCACGGCAGTAAAAGACAGTTCTTGACACAGCCCTACTAGATTGTATCGCAGAGCTTTAAATGTAAAACTGGTAAGTAGATTATGGAACTTGAGCCATTTTAGACATAGCATGCAGGATTTTGCTAATGGGCTACCATCGTTTTTAAAGTATTAAAAACCTTGCGACACTAAAGAGCACCGGATGAGAGTCACATATACTAAATACTATGTTTAGGCGTTTACCCTGAGCGACCATTGCTGAACATTTACCTCATTCCCGTTGATCCCACCAGTTTCTAGTGCTCTTACATGACTATACTAAGCAGTATAGCCTATGGATTAGACTCACCCTGTGTGTGTGGGTGTGTGTTTGAGAGAGCGAGAGAGAGAGAGTTTGTGTGTATGAAAAAGGTGATTAAAGGCTTAATTTCTGTTTCAGAAGTTGGGTGTCACAGCAGTCTGTACCGATTCAAGTTTCATCCTACTTGTCAACTGGGGCGTCTTACTTTAAGCTTCTTAAAAAAGCTGTCTATGACCTGCTGGTGATAACAGCCTGACTAAGAAATCTGCATACCTCCGTCTGCCACTCCATTCTCACCTATCACTGGGCTGCGTGGGTCACTTTTGAAATGTTACCTTTATATGCCTGTTCCATTCCCCCAAGTGCAATCCAATAGGGCTAGGTCGTTATCCTAAGCTGTTTAGAAATAGGAAATGGGTTCTCTTCTCGCATGCTTTCACGACAGATTTCCACTTTTACCTTGGATAACCTTATTCTGGCCATCTTATTGAGAAGGGTGCTGGATAGAGATATGAACTGGCAGTTCCTAAAATAGTCCTAATAATTATGGATCTCAGTGACCTTCTAACAGCCAGGAATGATCCTTAAAGCTTTACGTAGCCTTATTGATTGGATTAAAAATACACAAAAAATGTGTATTTGGCAGTCAGCTTGTTTTTCCAGGAACTATAATTTCTCCTGAAACTTTCCTGATTCCTTACAGCATAGTTAACTGTTTGACAATTATCTGCTTATCCTTATTAGGACTGGAAGGGTTTCTCCTGCCTTTATGAAGAGTATATGTGAGGAAAACGTGAGATATCCATAAAGTCCACTGCAAGCTGTGCAGGGAGATAGTGTGACTGGTTTGAAATGAAAATAAGACCTGGTTATTAAACTGCTTCAAGCATCCTTATACACAGTTAGTGCAGAGCTTTCAGGATGACTTTCAGAGACAGGGTGAACGGTTTCCCTTTTGTTGCAGTGGTGATTTACAGAGGTTTTCCTTTACCAGAAGGTTCTTAGTCATTGCTTTTCTTGTTTTAGCGCTTGCTGCTGAAGTGTAAAGTGTACAGCAATTCAAATATCCTTCAACAGCAAACTGAAATGGCCAAATAAAAAAAGAGCAAGATTAAAAGCTGTACTGACTTTGAGAGATTATTTTACTCAGTCTTGCTTGTTCTTTAAAATAGGATTTGGCTATTATTTATTCATGGGAATTCTTATGCATGCCCTCCTGTTCAGTCATCTTTCCTTTCAGGCCCTGTCATAATACAGCATGCTAAAGTTCTTGTAAAGTGATTTTATTACCTCTGTCATATGAGAGTGTAGCTGGCAGCTTGGAGAACATATGTGCTGAAGCCCAACAGCTTTGCCTAAAGGCTTTTTTACACAATGACCTTGTTAGGACGAAATGACATAAAAAATATAAACATACACATTCTAATTCATTTCAATCTCAAACTTATCATCTGGAGAAAACCAATTTCAAATAACTGTTCGTATGGATTGGCGCCCTGTCTAGGATTGTTCCTGCCTTGTGCTCTGTGCTGCCAGGTAGAAACCGTCTCTCCTGCAACCCTGACCAGGATAAGCAGATAAGAAAATGAAGGAATGTTCATATAAAAAAAATAATGAAACTATTTTTTATTGATCATTATTGATACGCTACATTATCATTTGTTCTGGTCATTTGTGTGCTGCCATCAGGTGGGTGTAACCATACACACTGCTTTCGAATTTTGATTCTATTCATGATACTGAGTCCACAATTCTGTTTTCTTATGATTTTCTTTTTCTTTCTAAAGTACAAACAATGTAAAAATATGCACATTTTCTTGGCCCTTTAGTCCACATCAGTTTAAAGAAAGTACTGGGAACAGTAAAAGCAGGTGAAACATTACTTTTTTATTTCTGAAGAAGAAAAATCTAAATAGTGTGTACTTGTTGCACTCAGTGTGTATGGAAGCATGATGTATAATCGCTTCCTCTGGTGTTAAAAAAAATGCAATTGCATCAGATTGTATAATAAACAGAACGCATTAAATATTGTATATAAATATACATATATATTAATATGAAATATTGTCTCCATGATGCACATTGTGAATTTTTGCCCAAGGAGGATGGGTCCCTTTTTGAGTTTTGGCCTTCTCAAGGTTTCTTCTTTATAATGTTCAAGGAGTTATAACTTTCCACTGTCTCCCTATGCTTGCTTAATTTAAGCTTGGCCTTAGATATTAGAATATTAGATTACAATATTGTCCAAACATTATAAATTACAGCTTGTGCCTGGTTCTGCACCTTCAGCAAAGTTCAATAAATTTTTTGTGTGTCACATTCCACATATGCAGTGAGGTGATTCTTTTTATATGTCTTATTATTGTTACGAGTTTTTCCTCCGTTGCTTACTTTCATCATGCATACTGAAAACAACACTTACTTACTGTGAGGAATTAGAAAGCTGAATACATGGTTGTATCCCAAACAGCACCATATCACATCTCCCTTACTGTTACTGCACTATACAGGAAGAAACTCTTTAGTGTACTATGGAGCAAAAAAAAAATCTAACATGCCCTTGTCATCAGCCTGTTAGCACCGATCTGTCTAATAAACGCACACACAGTTTAAAGATGGAACTGTGTATAAAACAAAATTCTATTGTGAATTAATGTTAGTTAAAGCAGCATGTTTTCATGTGTGGCTGTCTTTGTGTCGCTGTCATGCGGCGTTCAAGTGTAACTATGTATAACCATGAGACTGATTAGCTGATTAACTGAAAATCAGCCATCCGGTCATCTCTAATTAGAAGATAATATAAAATTGTAAAGCTGTTAAGAAATAATGCTCCACTGTAAGAGTTATATCCGACTTTGCTTTACGATACATCGTTTCACTCAGTTTTCCTACACTTTGGGCACCCATTCTTGTCCAGAACACTGTGGAGTGGTGAATGATGCAATATAATTTATTTTAGAGAACATACTGTACCAGTGAAAAATGAAGTCTTGGGGCTATTGTTAAACTCCTTTCTGTCGTTCTTGTAACACATTTCTGATTTGTCTTCTGTCATCAGATGTGACATTCTGCTTAAGAAGAGTGATTGTTAAAGAGACTATACTAGTTGAATAGTTGACAGAGCAGATAAATAAGCTTTTATAACATTGCTCAACATGTCCGTTACAGACATCTAGTTTCCCTTGGACGTTTGTTCTCTTGCCTCTGTGCTCTGACGCTGTTGTTATCAGCTACCCATCTGTTCCTGACAAGGGTAACTCATGAGCTATCTGCTACTTGTATAATTGTCTGTATTTTACTGGTTGACAAGGTAACATCATAAAAAGATAAAAATCTACTCGAGAGATGACCATGGTTGTATAAATATGCAGATAATTCTTGCCCTTTAATATATCCAGTTTAATATAGAACTGCGGTATGGAAGTGTCGGCCTCAGTGTGAAGTTTTTTTTTATACGCATGTTTACATAACCTCTTCCTGTACTTTTTCCAGTGGCAATGTTGTGTTTGTGTAGTTAGGAGTTTAATTTTGCTCTGTGCAGGTTGTGGTAAAATCCAGTGGTTTAACTCAAATAAGGAACTTTATTTTAGACCATTCAGGGCTACATGTACAGTACTGTGCAAAGTAGGTCAATATTAGATTGGATATACCATAGTTTTAGCAGTGGTATAATGACATAATGACAACTATTTCTCAATCCCTTTGTTAGAATACAACCAGAACATACAGGAAATGTGTATACAGTATAGAAAAATGAATAGTAATTTGATTAGGAATTGACTTTTTGGAGGTGGGGTTTTTACAAAACTAAGTTTGACATTTCTGACAATATGTCATGTGTGGGGCAGCACGGTGGCTCGGTGAGTAGCACCGCTGCCTCACAGCAAGAAGGTCCCGGGTTCAATCCCAGGATAGAGCGGCCTGGTTCCTTTCTGTTTTGAGTCTGCATGTCCTCCCCGTGTCTGTGTGGGTTTTCTCCGGGTACTCCATTGTCCTCCCACAGTCCAAAGACATGCATGCTGGGTTAATTGGTGTCTCTAAAAAGTGGCCCTTAATGTGTGACTTTGTGTGTGTGTGTGTGTGCATGTTCTATGATGGATTGGCGCCCCGTCTAGGGTTGTTCCTGGCACACGACCCCGTGTGGATTAAGATAATGAATAAATGAATGTCATGTGTGGTCATGCTACTATTGCTAAAACAGCGAATCTAATGGTAGCCTAAAACGTTTTCTCAGTACTGTATGCCTGTAAGTGACTCTTAAAAATGTTCAGACAATTCATATTTCACATTCTAAGAGCTTAAAATCTAAGTTTTCTGAGGCTCAGCAGAATTATTCCACCAATCACAATGACAGGCAAAATCCTTTCATATGCAAGGCCTACCGGTCATGTTTTAATGCAAAGTGTTTGGGGCATAGCTTGGGGGGAAACAATGCAGGCTGCATTTGTTTGGTTACCAAAATTCAAAGCAGAAGGCTTCCTCGAAAATAACAGTTTTGTTTAACCTACTTTCATAAAAACCAGTGGCTTGGCAGCTGTTCCCAATAATATGTTGCAGCTTTTGTACACATGGTTTTTAAAGTACATCTAGAATTGAGTTTACTATTGTTATGAGTTATTTTGATCCTCCAGTTCAAGGTCTCAAATCACCCTGGGTCACCCCCGCCACCTACAGAGGATGCTTTTCATTTTCCGCTCTAAGCTGGAATGTCGGCAATGCAAAGCAGGAAATTCTTGTGGTTTGTCATGAACCTCAACTGCTGTGAACAATCTCGTCCTCTCTGATATTCAAGTCGCCCACTCATGGAGAAAATATAAGCCAGTACCAAACATCAGTGGTCTGAGACATAAATCCCCTCCTCCCTGGGGTCATCAACACAGTGACAAAGACCTCAGCTCAAGAAATCTACTCATTCTTCTCAACTTCCCTTATCTATACCCCTGCCAATGAGCCGTGGCGACAGACAGAGGGCCTGTATCTTATCTCACTGCCGTTGAGGTCAACGTCAAGGCCGGACAATTCAGAACAAGCCACCCTGAAGGAATTAATTAGTCTTTAGAGAAGAGGCCGTTTGGGTTGGTGTGGTGAAGATTCACACTCCAGTCTTAATTCTTGCGACAGCTTACACTTTAATCAACTTGCCCATTACCAGCAATGCAAAATGTATATTATAGTTAGTCTTATTTAGCTTTGTACATAGTTATTTTACTTGTTCAAATTATACACTTCTTACACATTTCTTCAAAGGTCCACAGTTTAAAGAACAGAGAGGTGTAAGGGGGACTGTTTTGTTACTATGCAGACATGATATGCAGGTGGTATGCAGTGTGTAAGTTCCTATGCTGTGTATACATAGTGCTCCTTAAAATTGTAGACACATGTTTTGTGAGAAATAAAAGACCTGATAGCACATATCTGATATTTTTGGTCGTTAGGTTTCCTTGCTGTACCTTGACTGAGTATGCCATGACAACAAAATGTTTTCTAAGCAAGACAGGACAAACTGAAATATTCTGACTACGGTAGAGTCAAGTTTAACATACTGACTACTGACATTTACTTCATTCTATGTAATACGTACTGAAAACACAACCCTTGTTGAACAGGAAAAAGTCAAGTAACGCTTGAAACTCAGCAGTCTATTTTTCGCTTTTAGGAAAGAAATATAATGGGGGTGCTCCTGTTTAAAGAGAAATAAATCTATAGCTGGACTTGTACTGCTGTATAATCCTGTTTATTAAACTAATATCATACACCAAGGCTCTTCTGAATTATCCACATTCCAACCAAAAAGGGCCAAATCCTTGTTATTTGAAGAGCAAGAACAATTGATTAAACAATTGGAATGAGGTGTAGTTGCTGCTTGGTTGGTGAGAAAGGCTGTAGCTACACCAGCTATTTGTGAGTAATTCCGAAGATGTTTGCTTATGCTGTTAGGGTAACGTGGACTTCAGCTTGCTGACCTGTTTTGCAATTCTTGTTTGATTTTTCTTGTAACTGACTAGACAACAACTCCTAAGAACTTATCAAGATGTCTGGGCTCATCTAGAGAAGGATTGGTTCCCCGTTTGAGCCTTGTACCTCTTCAGGCTTCTTTATGCCTCTTCCCGTCCATTTGACGTCTAGACTCCACATTTGCAATAATGTCTATTGTTAAAAGATCTACTTTGCTTCCCCTTTTTTGACCCCGCTTATCCTGTTGCAGGCAAAAGCCCTCCCTGAATGGGACACCAATCCATCACAGAGCCCCATAAACACAACCCCAACCAACACACACACACACACAAACTTTACCTTGCAAGGTTACCCCAGGGTTCAAACGCAGGTCCTCAGGAATTGCTGTTTTCAGCAGCTGCCGCTTTCCTCCGAGATCCAGGAACTGTTAATTGTTAAAATTCCTATATATAGTCAACTGCACAAGTATTGTCTAAGAAAATAATATAGCCTGAGAAAAGAATCTCTCGTTAAGAAGTAATGATTGACAACCTTTCATTTAATACTTTGTTCAACCTCTCTGGCAATAAAACAGCACTTGGTCTTTTTCTGTAATGTCGTATAAGGTTGGAAAATATAGAACAGGGGATTTGAGACCATTTCTATTTACAGAATCCCATCTTTAGCTCATTTTAGCTCGTTTTCTGTGGGGCTTTATATCAGGAGATGATTGCAGAAGCTTGATTTTCTGTTCAGTAAACCATCTAGACATGTTTTGGATCTCTGTTCTGCTATATGACCCATATAATGACCAATGTTTAGTTTCTTGGGAGAGGCAGACAGATGTTGATTCCTCCTCACTGTGTGGGGCAAAATAAATTTGGACCTTCATCCAGGCAAGTTTGTCACAGTTCCTACTAGGGGTGCAGGAAAAAATCGATTTGAGCT
Source organism: Parotocinclus maculicauda (assembly GCA_034780255.1). Lineage (NCBI taxonomy): Eukaryota > Metazoa > Chordata > Actinopteri > Siluriformes > Loricariidae > Parotocinclus > Parotocinclus maculicauda. Next base: position 45 of record JAUZSU010191175.1, on the reverse strand, counting down.
CGAATCGCGTTTCTAACATTGAACGATTCAGTATCGATTCTCATT
>JAUZSU010191164.1:0-12078 GCA_034780255.1 Parotocinclus maculicauda | reverse complement strand
ATCAACTCTGCTGGTCTGGCGCGATCTGATGGGTTGCCAGGTTTACGCGCATTGCAAAACAAAATCACCCAATCATCAAAAAAATTCAAAAATAAAGTAAAACATATCTCAGTATGTACAAAATACAAACATTTAATAAAAAATACAAGTCATTTCGAGTTATCTGTGCCAAGTCTCAAGTCACGAATACCAAGTCCAAGTCAAGTCGAGTCTTTTATCAGTGTTCATCAAGCAGGTCTCAAGTCCTTAAAATCGTGACTCGAGCCCCACCTCTGCTTGTAACGCATTCATAACAAAGTCTGTAAAGAATAGGTGTGTCTGCTTTGATTGAAACTTTGCCTACTTGCACAGAACCTTGACCTCGACTCCGTCAGGCACCCCGAAAATGCCAAAAGTGACAGGGCTCCTTGTCATCAGGACGTCAGAGTGGATCCCTCGCAGAAGAGCGAAGGCTGTTGTAGCAGCAAAGGTCAGGCTCCAAACTAATAGTCGTGTTTTCGACGTTTTTTCTGTGTCCGCAAACTTCATATAGAGACGGTTTCGACTTCTGCGAGCATTTGGTTTGAGTTCAGTTTAATTCTATAGCACCTTCATTCAGCAGCTGATATTGGTTGAGCGTGAGCAGCCCTGAGGTGCATACGGAAGAACCTTACGAGGAACCGGGTTTAAATCCTTTAAATCGTCCTCTGTGCGAGACCCAGCAATTACCGAATGCGTAAGAGAAATAAAACGCCGGCTATACTTTATTATTCCTAGGCTAGTTGATTTTTTCTTTCTAAGGTTGATTAGGGATAAAAGCATACATCAAACAGGGCAGTGATACAATGCGACGGCCCGAAAGTCAATAACCAGTCCCTGGAAACCAACCAAGCCAGGGTCAGATACGGCCATTGAAACCGATCCTTCATTACCGCCCAAATTAGGGAACCAAAAAGCAAGGTCAAAAGGGCTTTTTTTCCAGGCTACGGTGGAAGAGGAATAAAATTAACAGCGCAGTCTTGAAAAGGGGAGAATAACAATGCCAATGTAATGAACCTCGACTGTGATCCACTGGCAGATGTTTATTAAAAGCAGCGCAGATAAGGCTAAGGCGAGCAAAGTCCAAATAACAAATCCCAGAGAGAGGAACGTTGTGATGTCGACGCCACCGGGTAACAGTGCAATAAACAAAATCCTCTGAACTGGTGGAGGATACGAGACGTTGATTTAGCAATTTAATACAGTCCTGGGTACCGGAAAGGATACAACAAGGATACACAACCAACTGGGGGATGTGCAGTACTGACAAAGATAATTCCCATTAAAGATAATTAAATAATAAATATATTGGCGGGCGGCACGGGGGCTCGGTGGGCGGCATCGCTGCCTCACAGCAAGAAGGTCCCAGGTTCGATCCCAGGGCGGGGCAGCCTGGGTCCTTTCTGTGTGGAGTCTGCATGTCCTCCTCGTGTCTGTATGGGTTTACTCCGGGTACTCCGGTTTTCTCCCACAGTCCAAAGACATGCATGTCAGGTTAATCGGTGTCTCTAAATTGTGATTGACTTGTGAGTGTGTGTGTCTTTGACGACAGTCGGTCAAAGTATTCCCTCGTCGCGTCTTCGTTGGTATGAGCGGACCCAGCATCAGGCGGGACTTGGACCGCGAGGAAAGAAGAAAAGATCATAGCTATATCGGCAGGGTCTAGAACCCGGCTCTCTTAATCACCTGAGTGCCTTTCATTACGTGACTTGTTATCGCTTTTCTTGTCGTGTTGTTGTTCTTTTCTTTGAAGCACGACTCCCCTAAGGTTTGCTGAGTGTCTTCTTGTGTTGGTACCATTTATGGTTTAAGCCCGTAGTGGACGGCTGACTCCCTAAATTGGTCAGAATGTTCATGTTCTAAACAGTGCAGACGGTGAAATAAGTTGATAAGAAATGAGAGCTGTAATGGGGAATGACGTCCTAAACAGTTTGCAGATTGTTCACTCAGTCAGGGGTCTTGAGCAAGGTAGAAAAAAAGCAAGGCAGTGATTTTTTGAGTGATTTTTTTATTTATTTTTGCAGGATTTTGTTTGTGTTTTGAGAATGACGGTTTTTGATCTAAAACTTTGAGATCATGTCATATTTAAACTAAAGTTTCATCTTCTCTTGTGTGGAATTGATGAAACTGGTTTGTGAGTCTGTGATTCATTGTGTTTTTGGAGTCACGTTACGCAAAGGGTTCGGTAAAGGAGGCCTCTTAAAAACGTTAAAAACAAACCCTGCTCGCTATAAACTTGGACGTTTTCCCGAACTTAGAGCCAGCATTCGGATTAACGCTGTAATATGATGCGCGAATGCATGGCTCTGCCAAGAGCTCAACTTTCACTGGGTTGTAATTAAGCACATTCAGAAGAAAATGAAATGCGTTAATCTCCATGTCGGAAACGACTCCAAGTAACACGAGATGCCAAAACGTGCTCAATAGCTTTATTATAGCTTTGGGCACCGCAGGATTGAAATCTCTGTTCGATAGGCAACAGATGATGGCACGTTCCCTTGTCGACCATTGTGAGCGTAAGTCAGTCTAAACACAGATGTGCATGATGATCTAGTTACAGTTTAAAAAAAAAACGCCAGTGCAGCATCATAATATAGACTGAGTGACAAAAACATAACTCACCAAGGACTAGCTGCTGGAATCGACTGAAAGCCCAAAGTTTCAGCACCCTGTCGAACTATCGAAGCACGTTATTGGTGTAAACGACTCTTGATAAACAGAGGCACCTCTGCTCAGTGTCCCGTCCAATTGCTAGACCTTACAAGGTCTCCAGACGAGGCTGAAGTCGTCTCAGGGGATGTCGGGGCAGGCTCGTTCATCACCGATCGGTGACTAATGAAGGCGCTGGCGAGTTCTGACAGCCTCCTAAGTAACAGCCGCCGTTTCCTCGCGACTTCAGCGAGCTTCTTAAGTAAATCAAACGGGCCTACATCAGATGGGTAATGGCCCCTTCCATTCGGGGGCTGATTTTCTAGGTAACGCCATCCTTCTTCTTCAAGGTGTCACGAAGATTACGGGGCCAAGAAAGTCCGCGCAAGGGCAACGGGACCGTGGCTAACGCGTCTATTAGAATGGAAACGCGGCACAAAATGAAGCCATCTCTTTATACAGAACCAAAATGCTCTTGAAGTCGAATTCGGTTGATTTTGCGTGTGCAAAAATCAAATTAAGTGACGCCAAGTTGTAGTCATTCTATGGGTTATTTCTTTTTTTACTTACTGTTTTTTTTTTGGGGGGGGGCGCTGTTGTCTCTCTGATGGGATCCTCCAGCAACAACACTATGTACACGATGTCTGGTCAGGATTCCAACCCAGGTCCAAAATGAACTGTCTCTAGCAGCTGGCTCTAGCCTCCAAATCACCAGAACTGCAGATTTGTTAGAGCAACGAAGCCGTAATAACGTTGTACCTTCATGCTTTTAGAACGACTGGATCTCCATGGTTGTCTTTTGTTTTTTTTTTACCTGTAGCACTGTGCGAAAGTCTTAAGACACCGTTAGATTAGATGTAGCATTGATTTTGCAGTAGGTTAACTACCATATTTAGAGTTTCTTCATGTGAATGCGACCAGAAAAGACGCCGTATTCAAGAAATGAAAAACATTGGGGAAAGGACAGCTTTTCTAGGCTACAGTTGATAATAGGACCTCCCCTTACACTCCTGGCATATCCATGAGGAACCACGGTGCAAATCAAAGCGGAACAGGTGGAACCCTCAGAGTAGAACCTAGTCCTTAGTACGAATACGAGCATCCTAAACCTTTTGGTATGGGAGTCGTTGGAAGAACTTGTGAATGTTACGAGGCTTACCTTAAACTCCCAGTGCGCTAGCAGCTCGCACCAGCAGCCATTACAGAACGTCCGGTGACGCCGATTATATTCGGAGTTTAATTGACAACGTGATATCGAACACCTGGCGTCTCCACTATAACAGCACGAGCACCAGCATTGTTCAGGGCCATGTCCTCACACATACACACGCAGTACGCTCGGTCTTCCGTTCGCTACGTTACATTGTCTAGAACGCTCGCGAATATTTATAGCCAGTCGGTAACATCCCGGGGCTTATAGTGCAGACGAACGCGTATAAGAGAAACCCCAGAGGTATTTTCTGAATTAGGGACAGAATAAGGGTTTCTCTTCCCCGTTCTACGTCGGCTGGTAAGCCGAGCCTCACTCCGACTCAATTTGAGACGCGCCCCGTTCCGACTTCTTCACGCGCCTCGCGTCCCGGAGCTCCTCCGCGCTCCTTGATTTGGGAAGCGTTCCGAATCGGCGCCTTCTCGTACTTACTGCACGTCTGCCCTCTGTCTCACATTGTCGCCGATTCGCGTTCGCGTCGGCTGTGGTTGCCATTCCTATTCGGGACGCATCACAGCTGCATGACCCTCCCCCTTTTCGTTTTTGTACTTTGGAGAGCCTTTTGCTCTGCCTTTTTAGTTATTTCCCCATTCTTCGTTCCCGCATCCTTGGGTCCTAAACACATAAAACACATATCATAACAGTGAAGGCCAAACTCTTATTTCATCTTTTTCACAAACGTTCCTTCGTGTTCGCAGCGTTCTTGCCGAGACGTTGTCAGTTTAGCGAGTGCGAGAGTGCTAAAAGTGGCTTCATCAGCACGGTCGACACACTCAGGGGCTTTGTGTAGGTAAAACGAACACCCCGCTAAGGCTTGTGCAAACACAGCCAGTTGTGCAAAGTGCAGCGTTTGTGTTAATTGCTCGGAGAATGTGCCTCTCGAGTGGTTTCTCTTTGCAAGACAGCGAGGTTAAAACTGGTTTTGTGCTCAGCGGCCTTTGTGCTAAACAGTGTAGTTTTGTTTTGTTTGCGTTCCGAGCAGTGGGCGATAATTACAGATAATTGCCGTTATAACCTGTTTTTTGTCTTAATGCACGCTCAGAACAAAAGAGAAAACAAACGGAGCCAGGTTGCCCTGTGACTCAAATGGGAGTGATGTTTTATGAACGCAATCTTTAAACAGCGTTGCCATGACAAACACTGTACTGTTCGCATTTACAGAAGTTTCTACAGAAGTTCACAGCTGAACTGTGTCCAGGTCCCTTTAGACAAGGTCATTAAGCTCAATAATTAACCAAGTCATTCTCATTGTTGTAAATCGTTATAACTATTTCAGAGTCCGTTGTCTCTGTTTTGGGGTGACATAGAGTTGCATCACCAGGGGTGAAACCAACTTATTGGGAGAGTTCCCCAAGAGCTAAATACCCGAATATGTTTGATATTTAATACTAAATTGTATTGCTTTGTTAACTAAACGCTTTCACATGTGAGAGGGAGGAGAGGGATTTTTGGTGATTTGGTAGGCACATGCTCTACCGATGTACCACAGTGGCGACCACGAACACAAAGCAGCGTCCAAATCTTGTAAAACGGGATCAACTCTAAAACCTTCCTAAAGGAGGAACTGAGCTAAAACCAACAAACGTAGGATGAGATGGGAGTCCCAACCTCGCCAAACCAAATCTGTTCAAATAACACTTTCATTATTTGCTTAAAGCTTCATTTTCAATCGAAATATTCCGTCCGTATTTTTGTCTATACAGTGTTCCATCGCGGGTTTTCAAAAAATATTAATGAAAAAGATGGCGGATTTTTGCTGTTTCGCAGATTTTTGCTGAACTCGATCTGCACATGTGTAGTACGTGTGGTATAGTATACATGTATTTTAGAAAATCACAAAATATATAAAAACATTAAAAATATTAATTCTAACAATAAAGGAATGTTATAAATCATAAAATATTAGGATTTACAGTAAATAGCGTATTTACACAGCGGATGAATACTCACCAAAAACGAGAAGTAACACTAGAGCATCGGCCGCCTGAGTCGCTACTTGCCGACATGACAAGTTTTTATTTGCGGTTTTGTGTTCGCTGTTTGTGAAAGTTTCATTCTAGACTGAATTAATTTTTCGGATTTCGGATTTTTGTTTATCGCGGTTGGTCCTGGAACGTAACCCCCGCCATAAACGAGGGAACAGTGTAATCCAAATACTTAAGCACACTTTTAGTCTTCCGGTTTCAACTTTCTTTCTTTACAAAACCTTCCGTTCTAAAATAGGGGCGTTCGATATAGGGCCATTCAAGATGGGCACCATTTGGCAACCTGACCTTACCTCCTTCCCCCACAACTTGTGTCTAAAACGGTTTATATTTTATACTCGTGTCTCCTTCCTTTGCGCCGCCCTGTAAGTCCAGTGTAGTCACGTTCAGTCACTGAGCTGATTGACACGGAGAAATGATTCTTGCATCCTCATGCCAGGTGCTGCCGGGTTTCACCTTGGCACAGAGCAAGCGCTCCGAAATGCTTAATAGGGTTAGTTAATTATGTATCATTAATCACTTACTTTCACTATTGTTCATGCATCATAATGGGAGTGATCGTTATAAGAGTCAGGGATTACTGTCCCTCTCCATTTAGAGAGGCTTGATTTATAAATGATTTATTTAGAGAAGGAAAAATAATAAGGAAGTCTAAACAGAACTATGAACTGTAAAACAGAACAAAACAGCATATGAAGGGTGAAACGGGAACCAAAGCAGCCAGACACAACAAGCCCATTACCCACTACAAGGTCTTACATTTCGGGAAGTACGTCAGTCTACGTCTACTTTTTCACATTCCTAGTCAGGCAGGGACAAATGAGGGGAGATTTCATTACGGGGGATTTAAGTTTGATGTATCCCCTCATTTTGGTGAGCAGCATAACTGCACACACTCCAAATCGGTCACAGACCTTGAGATCCTCGTGCATGAAATGGCGTGGAGTGTTTGGTTCACGATTTGCCTCCGTTGCTCACACAGCGCTCCCTCCGGGACACGTATTGAACAAGGCCGCAGGAGCCCTAAAGGGAATAATTAGCGGAGGCTATTAAAAGCGCTTGCAGACAAAACTCAGCGGGGGGAAAATTCCTTCTTTCTGGTATCGGCAAGAAGAAACGGTGCAAGGAGATTGAATTTCCCTTCTGCTCCCGCTATGGGCAGGCAACCGAGGTTTGGGTCGGCTGGTGGGGTCCACCGTTGAAACCAATCAGGGGTCTGGTCCTGCGGGACATGATTCACTGACACACTGGAGTGTGTGTTCTGCTACCTAGGCTAGATAAATAAACCAGAAGAACCACTAAGAACAACATTTCTAAAGTAGCCTGCTGGACAAAAGCAAGGGGAATATGGTGTCTAGCTAGTAGTGTGGCCCTGCTGGATCCGTGCACCAGTAGAAGTGTCTAGTGTAGCCTGTAGTGTAGAATGAATGCACCAATGGGATTAGGATTTCCAGTTTGTAGTGTGTCCATGCTGGAGAAATAGACCAGTAAAATACCAAGAACATGGTTTGTAGACTAGCTTGGCCATGCTGGATAATTGCACCAATGGCATATGATTTCAAGTTTGTAGTATGTCCGTCCTGGGCACATAGACCAGTAGAACCAGTTATAACTTGGTTTTAACCGAGTAAGTTCTAGTTGCACGCTAGGAACAGAAGTAAAGACACTTTTCAAGCCAGCTCTGTCACGAACGGTAACGCGGCGTTCGGAGGAAAACACAGGAGGCGGACGTAAACGCGAGCGTGAAGTTTATTATATACAGTGCAAAAAAAACAATGACAGGGTAACACGGTATAGTAGATTCCAGTTAATAGGACCACTGGTTAATGGGACCAGCCGCTTATTCGGACCTAAAGTACCGAAACAAATCCTATTATATACGTGTAATGTTATTCGCTTATTTGGACCAATATTCCGCTTAATTGGACCAAAGAACGTGTACAGTATGTAATATCTGTGAAGAAACTCTTAGTCTCTGGCATCACTACCCAAAAACTCCCGAGTTTCTCCCCAGACCTTTCCTGCCATTTACAGGTATTTGCCGAACATTTCCATTTACTACAAAAAAGAAGCCACAAGTCGCCACTTAGCCACTGCTAAAGCGGATCAGTGATTTATGGGAGGATTTTTGGTATCGCCGGGAGAATTTATGCTTTTATCAAAGGTCAGGAAATCCGAAAAGTTGTGTTGACAAGAGCAAAACCATTCGTTTAATCGGACCAGCCGGTTATTAGGACCAAAAGCGCCATCTGCAGAGCGGGAGGTGCCGAGGGAGAAGGCAGCCAGGAGAGATTGCCAAGAAGCAATCTCATCCTGACACTCTGAACTATCTACCCCTGAGTAGAAAGGGCAGCAGAACACTATAGTTCAAGCTGGCTGGTCATGCTTGTGGAAACTCTGTTTCCCAGAATGCTTCGTGGGCTCTCCAAGTTCTTACACTTGTGGGGCAGGGAGCAAAATGAGAAAAATCTGCACTGAAGGAACTAAAGACGGTCAAATACCGATCTTTGATGTAGGCTGTACACCTGCGTTAGACGGCACAGCTGACGACCCTCACAGATTGGCTTCTGTTTGTTCTTCATTATCAGAAGCAGCACTCGTGTTTTGCCCGAGAGCATCTTTCAGAGGTGCATTTCCATTTATAGTAAGTGTCATGCGAGGAAAATTGAGCGCCATCCCAACGATGCAGCTTCCTGAATCAGGCAGTTAGCGGGAAAATTGGATTCCCTACATTCACCCAACACCCCCCCGCCCCCACCCATTACACCATCCATCTCATAACACTCAAGCTGCGCTCTGAAATGTGCCGGTTGTTGGGCTGGGTAAATCAACGTAAGCGTGGAGGCTCAGCTCACCGCTTGGTACGAGACTCTGCAATTGAACGGTAAATCCAGAGGTTCTTCCAGTTCACCCGCAAACCTCCTCACAGCCTGCTCACCTTGGTCCTCCTAGATAAATTGAATCAGCATGAACACTCAGGTCTTCCATCACGTCCTCTTTTAACTGCACCTCTCACTTGAGGTCTCAATTTGCTGGGACGCTGAAGGAGCCCGACCAGCTCTTGGACCGCGAGCTATAATTGGTTACACCTTGGACTCGATGGGCTCCGGGACCACCTGATGCCCCACGGAAAAAGATGAGACGTCAACAAGGGAGGGAGTTATGCAAAACTAGCAGACTTTATGACCTTGTTGCGATTATGGCTTGTTGCGATTAAGGTGTCCATTATTGTCCGAGATGAATCGTTATTGGGACACCCAACCCCCAGGAGTACTCTAACTGGACTGCTGGGAGTTCAAATCCTGGCTGTGCCACAATTATGCTCTTTACCTTGATCTGCCCAGGTCATGTGGTATAACGTAGTCTGCTGCCAATGGGCAAGCAAACCCACCTCCCAAAATACCACTGGTTCTTGTTTTGGCTGCTTGTTAGTGGGACTTTTGTTACCAAAAGTTCAAAACCTATACTGAAATTCAGGATAATATAGCTAACCTTGGTACTTCCAAAAGTCCTGTACTGCTACAGTACTCAAACTCTATTGCAGAACTTCTCCACTCAACCATGCAACCCATCATAAAGAAGTCCAAACCGTTCTTTATGCACCAGTTCTACATCTGCTGTAGATAGTGCCCACTCTCAGAATGCCACTCAGTAGTTACTGGTGTACAGTGAGCCGCAGAATGGACTGGAACACCCTGTCTGGTTACGGCGCTCGAATTTTAGCCAGCGTGGGGCACCTGATCATCTAATGAGATGACTGCAAGTGACAGAAACAGAAGCCGTCTAATTTCATTTCTGCTCAGAGCCATAGTCTGTCAGTGTTGATCAGGCTCAAGCCTCAGGCATGTTCTGAAGCAGCTCTCTGGGAGGAACGTGCCCTTTAACAAGCTGAGCCTCTTCTGTTCGTGTTCCACGTCTCGTACCATGATAACAACATGCCTCGTGGTTTATTTCGACGCTCCCAAAGCTAGTATTCCAACAGCCGCAGTGCTTAAATGTCTTTATTTAGTGAGTACTCATACTGTGCTGGATAATTCTGAGACTCAGAAGAACGGCAGCACCAATAGCAAGGCCAACCCTCTCAAAACCCAGACCCTACAGCAAGAACTCTGTTCAACTTGCTCGCGTGTCTTGTTACTCACTTGTGCTATCCCCCCCGTGTTACTTACTGATGCAAGGGAATGAACAGATCTTTTTCCATTGTACTATGTTGCTGGTTTGCATAGTGGGCCAAAGTACTAAAATACACCACGGGGTATGGTGGAGCTCGACTTTGCACAACTTTGTAAACTTTGTAACATATAAAACTGTAACCAGACCTACCTGATGGTCAGTTGGAGGTGAAATATGCCCTATCTCAGCCAGTGACGAGCAAGGCTTTCTCTGCAGGGTGTCGCTCCTAACTGTAATAATTCCAGAGCTAATACAGCAGGCAGTGAGAGATTCAAAGTAGGTTCTAAACTCGGAAATTAATGGGGGCTATTAAATTAGCTGATCGCAGCTCTGAATGGGACGGGCACAGGATCGACCGGGTGTAGCTTGAATAAATATGAATATGATTGTGAATTAATGGACCCTGACAGACTTGCCCTTCAGTACTTTTGATTGTGTTAAGAGAGTGATTTAGGTGTCAGTCTGTGTGCGTGCGTGTGTGTGTGTGTGTGTGTGTGTGTGTGTGTGTGTGTGTGTTATCCCGACTCCATTTAAAAAGCATTTGTATGCGTAAGGACGCTTGTTTTTTCAAAGAAGAAAATTCATGTTCGTCTAGCCGGGCTCGTCCCTAACCTAAACCGAGACGAAAAAAACCCGTCCCCCCTCAGGCAAGAGCTGGCTCCTGCAAAACTTTAACCTCAAACGATCTCAAAAATGGCAGGGAAGCTTCGTCGGTTTTGCAAGAACGCGTGGTTGATTCCGGAAATGGGATTAAGTTGTAGTTAATGGTGTTTTGTTTCCTGAGAATCGAAAGTTCGACTAGCAGGATTACAAATTCTGACTTGAGGCCATTTGGAAAATAATAAGAGGTGTGGTGGTGCATCATACTTTGATGCACCGCCTCAACCGTACAGTGCAATTCTGCCCATCATTTACAAGACCTTCCATTTTTATAGTATTTCTGTAGATAATCAGAGCTGCACTTGATCAACGGCAAGTTTCAGGACCGGGTCGGCGCTTCATGCGCCCCAACTGTTACCGTTTTAACCTCTTCAGTACTTTACCTGGTACAATAACTGGTTGGAATCTAAAATGAAACAAGCTTTTGTTTGTTAGCTATAGTGTTAGTGTGACGGCGTAGAACTGAAATCCGTTTTGCCACTCCGGTGGCTCGGTGCTAAGATCTGCTCACAAGGTGGAAGGTTGGGTGGCTGAGATTTTTGAAGCAAATTTTTGGAACCACAGCTCGCCCTTTTACAGTGACTGCTCACAAGGCCTTCCCGACACAGAGCCCCCACCCAAAAAAAAACTATCAATAAAAGCAGAAAAGATGGAGGAATAAATTGTGCCTTAAGTGTCCAAGTGTTAGTGAACCGCATAAGAGATGTCATGAAGGCTCAAACTTTAGCTGCTGTGAAAAATTCAGAGGTCAGATGGTCAATTCCCGCTGGGATGGTGCTTTGGGTGGCAGGGTGACATTGGCGGGGCAGTGGTGAATTATGAAACAACAGCGCCCCCCTGTGACTGCACAGCGTATTGTGTATGACGGTTTCATCCTTGAACAATGTGCGTCCCTGTTTAAAAAATGCCGCATGTTGAAGTTTGGATGCTGTTCACTTAGAAGGCTTTGCGTTGTTGATTGTGTTGCAATAATGAGCGCTTACAAAACACCAAAAAAAGCGCGAGGTTGGGGGGGGGGGGTCTCCACCCAGTCAATGCCCTTTAACTTTCATAAAAATGGAGATAAAGCCATAGCAATATAATTATACATAGTCTGATTTTATGTTTAATCAAATGTTCCGTTTGTTACATTTTCAGGAAGTCGTATCACTTCCCCTAAGCTCAGCTAGGCAGGTTTTTCTGGGTGTTGGCTGGGGGGGAAAAATCTTCCCTTCTTTTCCCTTACAGTAACAGGTGCAGGCATGATGAGTAAAGGCTGTGCAACAAAGCTTATGCAATCCATATAACTGATTTAACGAAATGTACTTGCGCGCACACACACACACACACACACACACACACACACACACACACACACACACACACACACACACACACACACAC
>JAUZSU010191153.1:0-12079 GCA_034780255.1 Parotocinclus maculicauda | reverse complement strand
GTGAAAATACACATTTCTAAATGTATTATTGTATCACCTCTGTGTTCAAATCTGCCGCCGTCTGAAAAAATATGTTACAAAGGTCATGCAATCCAAATGTGTCACAAGTAGAATTCTCAATGCATAAGAATGCACTACATCCCACTTGTGGTACACCATTCAAACAACGAGTCACTTCCACTAGGAGATAAGAAACAGACAAGATAGATGAAAAAAATGTTTCAAGAAAGAATACATATTGTATTACATATAAAATATCAATATATTAACAGAATTTGGAAACCAGACTTACACTGAACATTGGTAGCGATGCTAGCTCTTCTGGTGTACTGATGTGTTTCCAAAGCAGATAAAGTTGAAACAATGACCATGACAAATACAATTTTAACGAGCATATTTGATATACCAACTGCCAAATGTATCGACATAAAAAACTCTGAAACTTTTTTGTTGCTGCTGAAAGGAAAACACGTTTAAATAGCTTCAAAGTTTTAGATTAACAGGTCATTAGTGAGTTCATTATTAAGTCAGCCAATCAGAAGACAATATTGTAAAAAAAAAGGTTACGCCCATCTGGCTGAAACTTTCCATGCACGCATAACTATTCAGCATCATGACCTGTTATTAAAACACAGATGTTTGCTTTTATTTTTATTTAAAAAACCTTTTTTTACAACTCTTACTTGCTTACTTTAGTGTATATCTCTGAAATAAATGAATACATAGCCTTGCTGTAGATGTTGTGTTCTACCTTGGAATGTACTATGTATGTTTTTCTTAAAATCCCAGGTTTCTCAGGTACAACCCCTAAATCATAGACATAATTCTGGTACACAAAATACAAATTTAAAAAACAATGCAATGTTCCTTTCATTTACTTCGACTTTCAATAAATAAGATTCAAATAACCCAGTATATTAAAACTATTGACACTTGTGAAAATACACATTTCTGAATTTATTAGTGTATCACCTCTGTCTGAAAAAAATATGTTACAAAGGTCATGCAATCCAAATGTATATATATAAAATATCAATATATTAACATCATTTGGAAACCAGACTTACACTGAACATTGGTAGCGATGCTAGCTCTTCTGGTGTACTGATGTGTTTCCAAAGCAAATAAAGTTGAAACAATGACCATGACAAATACAATTTTAACGAGCATCCAGTAAGAATGTAAGATATTTCATGATTTGTACTGTCCGATTTCATTTAATTTGTTAATAAACATCATTTCCTGCGGTTCAGGCCTGAAAGACAGGGGTAAATGTATGGCTAATAATAAGCAAAAGTCAAAATAATAATGTGATTTAAACCTTATATATTAGAATGTATATATTATCAGCTAAAGTGAGATAATTGTAAATAAACTGGTATTAGTGATGCATGGCAATTACAAAAAAGAGACACCAAATATTACATTAGCATTTTATAGACTGCATGTAATGTTAATTTCACCCATATATGTATCAATGGTAATATCTATGGTCCAATAAAAAATATATAGTTTCTATTTGATCCTCTATAAAAGATACTTAGTTAACCACTAAATGTAGACAGATAGATGTTTCAGGCAGATATATAAATGATTTCAGGCTACATTGATTATGCTACACTGGGTTTTGGGTGTAAAAATTCTTCCCTCACTCCTCTATAAAAAGATTCTTTTAGGTAGTTTCTCTGTTAATGAGATCATTATTTGCTAGACATGACAATATGACACATTTGCCGACAGCTGACCTTCACAATCATAGCTTTCTGAAGCTGGTGTCCTAGTTAGTCCCAAAACTGCTCAATTGGTGATAAATCTGATGACTGGAGATACCAAAGAAGTGTTGTGATCTGGGAGAAACATTAGCTCTGTAACTGAGCATTATGCTGCAGGAAAATGCCAATTGGAAGCCCTACCATCACACTAGCAGCTGAAGCTGTGGTCACATGTTGCCTCTGATGAAAGGGCTTCCAATTGGCATTTTCCAAACAGCACTGCTAAGCAGTTAGTGTCTTGTCTACTGGAAGGACCGAATGTCGTGTCCGATGGCTCCCCAGATCATCACACTAGCAGCTGAAGCAGTGTGTTGCTCCATAAAGGCAGGACTGAGAGCTCACCATGATGCCTCCATAGGCATCCATCAGTGGATCGCAAACTGATCTAGGAACTGGATTTGTCGCTAAAGACACGACAAAACTACAAATTAGGGTAACGGTGGCTAACTGTCAACTGTGACAATACTTCCTTCTGCTAAGCACCTGCAAATGGTCCAGCTAGAGACAGGGGTGTGTAGTGAAGGGGCCATCTGTGTCTGGGTGGTGAACAACAAAACTGTGGGAGCTTGTGCATGATAACGGATCAAATGATCCTTCCTACTGGTGGTCTGTCTGGTCCATTTGGAGCTTGTTCACCATGTTTGCATGCCTTCATGGAACCATTGCTCCCAACACCTCCTAATAGCTGGGTCAGTTCAATTTAATAGTTCAAATACTACTTAGTAAACCTCTTAGTACAATTGAGCTTCATGAGACCCTGGCCCTAACTGGCAGCACTGGTCTCAATCAGGAACCAGCCACAGACAGGTTACCAGTCCATCACAGAGTATGTGCTCACACACTCACTCACAATAGCTGCACAGTGGCTCAGCAATTAGCACAGTCATCTCACAACTCCAGCGTAAGCTAAAGTCATATCACAATATACACATTACTTTGAGTCTTATAAGAAACAATTTTGACTCACTTAAATGCGGGTTTGGCACATTAATAAACACAATGCATGCTGGGACCTCCCAGAAGTCATGGAAGCTACACACTGCTGCTGAAATCAACGACAAATAAACAACACTGGTGTGTTTGGATTGTTGGACAAAACTCATTTAGACAAGTAGTGTGTAGTGTAGTGGAGATGACACAACCCATTTAATAATGGGAAGAAGATACAAACTCCAACCAAGCAGTGGCTTGGCTCTAAAAGCAGTGCTGCTTCAAAACCACTTTAGCATTGTGTGCCATGTAAAATATTACCAAGTACAATTTGGAACATATAAAATATCACAAATAATAGAAACATTCAAAGCCTTAAATAACTTTTAAAAACCTTTTTTGCACTTATTGTATATGCTTTTACTACTGACTCTTGCAAGCTGCTGAGATGGACTGTAAATGTTTTCCTTTAATGGTTTTATTTACACTGATAGTGATCAAAGATAACTTTTGGGGAAATGAGGTTGCTATTTGTGCTCACAAAGTTTTTCCCTAACTGGCAAACTGCCTGAGTGCTGCATAAATACCAAAACAGCCGACTGATAAAGTTGTTTGTATGCAGAATGGTAATGAACTAAAGGAAATAAATGTGAAGTGCTAGTGCCAAAGTAACACACCTGTTACAAGAAAACCTGGGTGCTACCCATTTGTAATGCATAGTTTTCCATGACGCACATAGTTACGTAAAAGACCTTTTCACATGTTTCCTTCTGAAGGTTTAATTACACTGATAGTGATCAAAGAGACCTTTGGGGGAAATTAGGCTTCTTTAATAAACATTTATAAAATAACAACAGGTGTGAGACGCATTCTCCCCTGGTTGCTTCACATGTACCAATGGAAGAATGTTTTACTGGGATTGCATGTTAAAAAAACTCCTGAGAGATAAACATGTACAAAGTCAAATTTATTTATATAGTGTTTTTTTTTTTTACAATGGAGCATTGTCTCAAAGCAGCTTTACAATATTTTTTATCTTAAAAGGCCAATTCCAAATTGAACAAGAAAACTCCCTGAATGTAGAAAGAAAACATGGGAGGACCAGCACTCAAAAAGGAACCTTGAAATAGTTAAGTTTGTATTTATCGTCAAATTAAGTAAATAATAAAAATTAAATTAAATATTGTAAAAGACTAAGATAGTGAGTCCTCATCTGTTAATGAAAACCAGTAGAGTGATGGAACTGGTACTGGAACACAAGCTCAGAGAGAAAAGAGAAAATGTAGTTACATATTGGTTAGGAGGACAGAGTCTATTAACAATCACTAATACAATGTGCAGCATGTAACAGCACTAACTATAGCAGCATAGCTAAAGGGGAAGAACCAATGGGAAGTTTATTCCATATCTGGGGGCCAAGTATGAGAAAACTTTTGCCCCTGCTGTGACTTTTTAATTCTAAGAACTGAAAGAATTCCTGCACCCTGTGAATGAAGTAGACGAGCTGGATTGTAAGTTTACTCAGATAATGTGGGGCCAGACCATGTAGAGCTTTAAACGTTACAAGAAGTATTTTATAATCAATGCAAAACTTAACTGGTAACCAGTGTAGAGACGACAGAACAGGACTGATATGATCAAATTTCTTTAGTTCTAGTTAGAACTCGAGCTGCTGCATTCTGTACTAGCTGAAGTTTATTTAGAGATTTACTAGAACATCCAGTGAGTAAAGTGTTACAGTAATCCAGTATCGAGGTTATTAATGCATGAACTAGTTTCTCTGCATCTTGAAAAGAAATGATATTTCAAATTTTAGCGATGTTATGTAACTGAAAGAAAGGAGTTTGTGTGATGTTGTTATTGTGCACGTCAAGGGAGAGATAGTGAGAGTCAAACGTAACACCTACGTTTTCTACAGTTGGACTTGGCGTTACTGAACAGCCATCCAGTTTTTACTTCTTGAACACAACTCTCTATTTTACTGATTGTAAGGCTGACATTTGGATCAGCTGATATGTACAGCTGTGTATCATCTGCATAGCAGTGAAAACCTATATCATGTGTTACAAGCAATTGAGCCTAAAGGTAGCATGTACAGAGAGAATAATATTGGGCCAAGCACAGACCCCTGAGGGACACCATACTTCATTTTTGAGAGCTTATTGTTGATTATTTACATAAACAAACTGGTACCGACCGGTCAGTCAGATTTAAACCAAGAAAGTGCCAGTCCCTTAATATCATGATCTATAGTGTCAAAGCTGCACTTAAATCTAAGAAAAGAAACATGCCCATTATATAATGATATTAATAGATGATTAGGTACCCTAATTAATGCTG
The DNA here is from genome assembly GCA_034780255.1 of Parotocinclus maculicauda. Lineage (NCBI taxonomy): Eukaryota > Metazoa > Chordata > Actinopteri > Siluriformes > Loricariidae > Parotocinclus > Parotocinclus maculicauda. The sequence continues at coordinate 7,037 of JAUZSU010191153.1, read as the reverse complement.
TTTTAGTACTATGATGAGGCCTAAATCATGACTTAAATGTTTTATAAATACTGTCATTTTGGAGGTAACTACAGAGCTGCTGATAAACAGCTTTTTCTAAGCTTTTGGAGAGGAACAGTATATTTGAGATTGGTCTATAATTAGAGAGAGCACAAGGGTCAGTATTGGCTTTTTTAATCAGGGGTTTTATTACAACACATATAAAGGATTTTGGCACATAACCAAAGGTAAGGAATTTATTTAAAATAATAAGCAGTGGTTCTATAACAGCGAGTATTAATTATTTGACTAAATATGTAGGTATAGGATCTAAATCTAGTCAGTGAGGACAGTTCAGTATTAGTGATTGGGTTAAAATATTCTAGTCCCACTTTACAGCTAATGAAAGAGAAAACTAAACTAGTGCTACAGTAGTTTTATGATTAAGGTTTCTATCTAATCATTTAAGAAAGTCATGACGTCATTACTGTAAAACTTCAGAGTCGATTTCTGTGATGTTTTTAGTTAATCTGAAGATTGTATTAAATAGAAACCTAGGATTATTCTTATTTTTCTCTATGATTGTGGATAAATACACAGATTTAGCTTTAGATAAGGGCCTGTTTATACTCTGCAATGCTATCTGGGTGTGTATATGGGTGTGGTCATTATACCAGAGTGCTAGCCTTTTTCCTCATTTGGCCCTCGCAACTATATCCAAGGTTGAGCGAAATATGCATCCTAATTGATTGGTTGCAAGCTCAAGACGATCGGGCTCTGTGGGTGAATTAATTATTAAGTCTGGAAGGTTATTAATAAATGCAGCTGGAGTATTCAAAGTAATAGTGTGCTTAGTGTGATAATGAGGGAGTAGGTGAATATTATTTGATTTTATGTGGCAATCTGAAGGTTATACCGATGCTTCTAGAACAACAAGGACATTTTGTGTAAAAATTGTCCTTGTGCCTGTGGGACAGCTCAGCAAAGACAAAACATTATGCAAAGGAAAGAATGGCCCTCTATAGAGAACTTTTAGACTGGTAAAATGAGTATTAAGAATGAACCACTTGTTAATCTGCAACAAGAAAGTGTTGCTCCCCCCACATGTTTACAACTTGATCCTTAACAATTAAACTAAACTATTGTGCTGTTTGTTGTTCAGTATTGTTAAAAGAAAAAGTGAAAGAACAACTATACTTACAAAAATTCAAAATTAAATATTCCCTAATTTTTGCAGTGTATTTCTCCCTAACAATTTACTACACTATTCCACTCTTGGGTAAACTATAGACACTTTTTTTTGCATAAAACCAAAAATAGTATATGCTATGGCTACTTTAGAACTTATGACCTTCGATATTTGACTTTATAATTTTTTTTATCAAACATTTCTCATTTGTGAAAACATGACGCATATTTTTTTACTCTAGATTTGGAATCAGCACCAATTTCATTTGGGTAATGTCAGAAAAAATCTTATTTGCTACTTTTTTTGGAAACATAGACCAGGGCAATAAATAAGAAATCGGGTAACTGATTAATACATGGAAATAAACGTTTAGTTGCTAATACACCTAAATACAGGTTCACAATTTAGCATAAATTGGAATTATGCACAAGATATGTATCTGAATAGTTTGAATGTCATATGCAGGTTTGTATTTGTCAACAACAATAAAAACATGCCTTCTCAAATCTTTGACTAAATATGTAGGGATTGGATCTAAATCTAATCAGTGAGGACAGTTCAGTATTAGAGATTGGGTTAAAAGATTCTAGTCCCGCTTTACAGTTAATTAAAGAGAAAACTAAAGGAGTGCTACAGTAGTTTTATGCTTAAGGTTTCTATCTTATCATTTAAGAAAGTCATATTGTTATATGCTTATTTGGGTTTCTTACAATTACCTGTAGTATGATTGTTAGGTATGATGAGAAGAGCTGACATCGGTATCCTCTTGGGGATCCTTGACTGTGTAAAAGCCCATTTTTTATCATCCTCTTTAACCTACGATACATATGCAATTGTGTGAAATATTCAAATTTCTTCTGGACATAAACTGTTTCAACTCACCCCTTCCATATGTATGCATGTTTCTTGGCCTGTATGACATGAAGAATAGGTGGTATGATAAATGTAGCCACATCCTAAGTCCTCTAGATCCCGCTGTTCCTTGACATATCTTACAACACTTATGACTTACTGGCCCTCTCGCTCACAAATACAGGCCTTTGTTTCTTTCACCAGCACAATTTGACCCTCTCACCAAACCAAAGGTAGTATAAAGGCCATATTTCATTTCAAATGAACAGAAGAAAATACTGAATCCTATTATGTGGTCTGTCTTTGTTGTGCTTGTCAGAGAACCTGAGAGCACCTGAGAGACTCGAGTCTTGGGCTCAAATCCACTAAAAGGCATTTACAACCAACAATGATGTTGTTTCTCCACAATTTATTGTCAGTGAGTGCAGCATTTCAGAAAGGACATTTTTATGAAAAAGGCATTTGAGATTTAAAACATTTAGTATTAAGACATTTGTGTCACATTAAACAATGATCCATACATTCCACAAACTTACTCAAATGTTTCTGCATATGCATTTTCTTCTGTCCACTGCAACAATAAAAGCTGAATCTTCTGCTAATATGTTCATTTATATTTTACGATGTCATGGGTTGTCCAAACGCTTCCATTGTTTCCATTACAAGTGCCAGGTTATCTAAAAAAGAGCCTACTGACACACGAAGAACACGGGTCTCTTCAGTTGTCCATTTCCTGAATATGCATAAACAAAATGTGATTAAAACTCAATAAAAATTGTACATTTTATCAGTTATTGGCTATTAGAGTCATTGTTTTAGTTGGAACACTGGCAATTAAAACACTTTAAATTGTGATTTTTTTACATACAGGCAAAAAATGTAAAAATCTATATAAAACTAGATTTGTAGAAATGTGCTTGCAAGAGTTGTAAAAAAAACTGGGGTGACAGGTTCAGAGACAGAATTGTGTTTGGGAGTGAAGAAAAGATAAAATCTCTACTTTATGATATTTACCTCTCCCATTGCTTCATTTTTGAGAATCTCCCCATTATGCAACCCAAATATGTGTGAGAAGTGAAAGTTAAATTAGTTTTTAATGTACATGTTGAAGTACATGCTGATTTTTAATTTTTTTTTTTCACCGCATTTGAGATTTTGCATTCTCAAGATTTACAGATATTACAAATAATTAAATATGAGTAGCAAGTAAAGTGATATATTTATAAAACAAACTTATGTGACAATTATTGGTGGCTGCAGAAATTCATACTAAGCAGTTATTAATGAATTGTTGTTTTAAGTACTAACACGAGGTCAAGCTGAATCGACAATTTAGTAAAACCTGACATTCAGAATCTTTAACAAAACTTATTTCAGTTTTATTTAAATTCTGTAAATGCATTTTCTGTTAATACTTCCCCTAGTATTACTTCCCCATTTATGTACTATCCCCATAAAAACATCCTAACCCCTGTGCAGTCACCTGTACCAAAGAAAAATCTCTCTCTCTTTCTCTTGTACCAAAGAAAAATCTCTCTCTCTTTCTCTTGTACCAAAGAAAAATGAGACTGAAAAGCACCCACCAACAAAAGTACCTCCACAAAGCAGTTATCCACACACAGGCGTTTACAAACATTATACAAGCCGAAAAGGATTCAAGAAGATTGAAAGAAATACTGGACTATATTTCCATTTACACTAATATACAGTTATTTGTTTGCTACATTTTAAGGAACTTGAAATAAAATGTCAGATTTGCTGCGAAACTCGGCATGCAGTTCTGACTCAGGTCTGCAAATTATTACAGGTGTGGTCTGATTAGACATAGTCTACAAGAGAACATAAAAATGCCCTCGGAAGCTTCTTGTGGGGAGACAATTTGCCCAGATTTGGCCTTGTGGTCAGTGCTTCAATCCTGCCTTTGCTGTGGATTGACACACCGCAGGTGTAATGATCTTGGAAGCCAATTCACACAACAGTCAGTAATCCCTAGTAAGGTTAAAAGGGGTACTATAACAATTCAGCAATTTGTTCTTGACATCCTACTGTCACGTGCTGGCAAGGTTTCCAACTGTCATCTTTCAGCAGGATAATGCTCGCCCCACACAGAGAATTTCCTAGGAATGTCTCCACCAGATTGCAAAACTTCCTTCGTCTGCCTGTTCAACAGATTTAAATCCCCATAGATAATGATCCAAAATTAGCCACACTAAAATGTGGCTGACCACTGAATCAATATTAACTTGACCACCCAAGTCCTAGAATAAACAAACTAAGGATTAGCACTCTCAGGGATCTGGGGTTTCATGTACTAAGAGTTGTGAGGAAGGCCTACTAAAATGTTGCATACCCTCAGATTTGAAACGTTCCATATGCACAAAAATCGCAATTAAGGCTGAATTGAGCGCACATGCACAATGCTCCACTCTGTAACCTCCCTCAATCATAATATGCCAATTAGTATAATTAGGCATCGGCATAGCCTACTGTCATTAGGAAAATTGCAAGGATGGGAACTCCACCCAATGTGAGTTGGAGGTTTTGCTCTCTTAATTGAGCAACAAAAGTTATATCCCAGAATGTTGAATCAGTTCATCTGGACACATGATTTTCATAGGAGAAACATTCGTCACTCATCTAACTAACTTCTTTATTGTGAGTTGAACTGACTCAACCTTGCAACTTCAGTAATGCAGGGATTTACGTACCTGCATTATTGAGCATGCATCAAAAAAGCAATACTTTTACACATTCAAGAAAGATTGTGATTTTGGAAGTGCTGTGCTGTTACAACTAAGCCTGCTGGGAAATCCCAATTACATTTATAGACTCTACATAAACCTATGAAAAGGAATGAAGATGACCTGTAATTAAACACTTACACAGATAACATATTGGCCGAAGCAAAAGCAGTTTTTGTTGTGTGCCTTGTCCTTGGTTCACAATCAGGAGACAATGACTGGAGTGCAATAGATGCTTCTCTTTGGGAAGGAAACGGAACCTCTAGAGACCTGATAGTGTCAAGGAAAAGTAATTATTCAATTATTTACCACAAACACACATTTACACTTCAGCAAAATAAAATGTTATTTGTTAATATACAGAGCATGGTAAAATGGTGACAAATCTGATCATTTTCTGAAACTTCTGCACGGGTTTTGAGAGTGCTGAAAAAATCTTGTTTGTTTTTGTACTTCATATAAGTGTGCGATTTTGACCTGTGTGCACCAGCTCCATTAACGAGGTTTCTTTAGTTCTGTCTCAGTACTAAATGAGTGCTCATGCTGCTTTGCATTGTTGTCTAATGTTTCCTATGTGAAGTAAGTTACTGATCAGGTTACTGCAGGAGTGTGTATATGTACTTTATGTGCATGAATGCTAGCTTTATGAGTCTGGATTCTAGTCTTCGCTGTTTGATCATAATTTTAGTACTTCCTTGAGGTCACTTTTTGGAGGAACTTTGTAACATGCAACATTTTGACGAGATGTAATAAGATAAAATGTAAGAAGCTAATATCTAACATGAGTGAAAATGGTAGCTAGTTGAAGTCTGTGGTTAAGCACATTTAGCTGGCAATGGATGTCAGTAAAATTAATTAAAACTACTATGGTAGACTGGTACTGTGGCCGGTTTAAGCCTGTTGTGATCTGAATCTCAAAGTTTGTTATAACCTTCCTATTCTGCACAATGTTTAGTTTGTAGTTGGTGAAATTAGTTAATTGTCATGATGTCTTTACCAGCTAATGATTGCCGTATTTTTAGCAATATCCATCTTTTCAAAGCCCAACCACCACCAAAAACAGGCTGGTGGTGTTTTAAAACATTATTTTTTATACACTTAATCCTGGGACGACTCAAAAAGGTACCCTTCCTACTTAGATGGCTTAGGTAGACATTCTTGGCCCCTTAATTGAGCATTGTTTAAACGCCACAGCATACCAGAGTATTGTTGCTGACCATGTCCATCCCTTTATGACCGCTTCCAGCAGGACAATAAGCTCAAATAATCTCAAGTTGGGTTAAACATGCCAATGAGTTGAGTGAACTTGAATGGTCACCACAGTCACCAGAGCTTAATCCAATAGAGCACATTTAGGATGGAACGCGAGATTTGTATCATTTGCATGCACTTCATGATGATAGCATGTCAATATGGACTATCATATTAAAATGGAAATCAGAGGCATGTGAATCTACAGCACAAATAATTAGGGCAGCTCTGAAGGAAGACAAATAAAGTGGAAAATAAGTATACAGACTCCCATTTTGTCAAAATAAACATGAAATATTACTGGAATCTCAAAACTGAAATAGTCTTTAACCGGCTTTAAGCAGTGATATCTGTTACGCCTCAGAGAAAGCTTAAAAACTGCATCACTCCTGCAGGCGGTCGAACATTTAACCCTCACACAATTCTACCATATTGGATACAAAATAATACACACTCACTTTTATTTTATTAACTGCAACCCAAATCCGAACGTAACTCAGCACATATATCCAAGAGAATGGCTGTTTGAAACTGAAATCATCATTGATTGTGAGGATACGCTTTTTGTTTGGAAGGTTTGTGTAATAAAACCGAAATGGATAAAATTGTGTAAACTTTAAATGACGTTAACTGATATCCTGCAGGTTTAGTTGTATCGTTTTTGTTAGCAATGAAATTACAAACACCACCTACCATACTGAAACATCAAACAACAATAACACATAAAGGATACAATTCGAACTGACTCAGAGACTTTCCATCGCTTCTGTAGGGCGTCGCCATCTTGAATATATCTAGCTATCGGGGAAGCCTCTCGAATAATTAATAACATACGTGGAACGATACACAAAGTAAACGAGGTATGTGTAAATTATGCGCAACGACGTGCCTCTTGAACACTTGGGAGGTTTTATGCGTATTTCAAGTGCCACACAGTTCTTCTCGAACGAAGAGGGCGGTGTTGGATGTGGGCGTGATTGGATGTCCAACCCCGCCCTCCTACAGGCTGCAGCGAGACATACTTG
>JAUZSU010191152.1:0-23717 GCA_034780255.1 Parotocinclus maculicauda | reverse complement strand
GCCCTTAACCCACAATTGCTTGGATTGTAAGACTGTATGAATTGTAAGTCACTCTGGATAAGGGCGTCTGCTAAATGCTGTAAATGTAAATGTAAATGTAAGAGAAAAGTTAAAGTTCCCATTTTCTGCTACCAGTATTTTAGTGTGTTGGGCAGAAATCTTCCACCTGTTTTTCAGAGACTGAAAATATGCATATTTGTAAAACCTAGATTTCTTGATTCAGTTAACAGGGATACTTCTGTATAACCACCCTTAAACAGCGTTAACACGGCAATCATATTATATTTAATGCTATTGTAACTATACAGTATGCACATTTTACTTTTTTTTGGTTAAATTACTAATGTTTTACATTACATTTACAGAAAGAGCGGGATCTAGAGCTGGCAGCTCGAATTGGTCAGTCACTGCTAAAACAGAACAAGGCTTTGAAAGAACGTAACGAGCTGCTGGACGAACAGCTGGAGATCGCAAAGGAAGAGGTCAGCATGTAGAATGGCTTACAGAAAACAGAAGATATGTACAGTTTTAAATGGCTTAAAAACAGTAACAACATAGATATCTACAGACAGAGATCTTCTAGTCACGTGTCAGCACTGTTTGCATGTCACAACATGTCCAGTCATCTTTCTACAGGCCTTTCTGTACGCTTGTGCTTTCAAAACGAAACCTTATTGCACTTCTTAAACTGTGAAAATAGCAGTGTTTGTTTATTTTTTTCAAATGCTGTAGAGTACTGGCCAATATGTTCTGCATGTACTGTATATATAATGATATGTGAGTATACTAGAAAAAAATGGATGGTAGAAAATACGTAAACAGGTATTTTTTTATGGGACAAAATCTTTGTCAATCCTTTTTATTCACTAGCATTTATGAAAGGAAAAATACATGTCTTACCCATATTTACTTACCTATATTTTAATGTTAATGTTTATTTTGTACCATTTCTTGTTAATTAATGTTGTACCACTCTAGATCGCTCAGTTGCGACATGAGCTTTCTATGCGAGATGACCTCCTGCAGTTATATGCCAGCACTGAAGAGATAGAACCTGCTGCAGAATTACGTTCACCGTAAGTATAACACAAAAGCACATTCTAAGGCATGATATAAACTTTCCCATGTAACACACCATTTAAACAACTCTCATCAATGTTGTTGCTGTTGTTATAGGATCAGGCGAAATGAGTCAACCTCTTCTCTCAGTAATTTTATCCATTATGACTTTCTGCATCAGAAGCTTAGGAACCTGGAGGAAGAGAATCTAAAACTACGTGTTACGGTTAGTTTACACAACCACAGTTCCAGATTTGAGTTTTTGAGTTGGTCTGAAGTTTTACACACAGATAAGTGGATCCAATATTATACAACCCCAATTCCAATGAAGTTGGGACATTGTGTGAAACATAAATAAAAACAGAATATGATAATTTGCAAATCCTTTTCAACCCATGTTCAATTAAATACATTACAAAGACAAGATATGTAATGTTAAAACGGATAAACTTAATTGTTTTCGCAAATACTCACTCATTTTGAATTTGATGCCTGCAACATGTTCCAAAAGAGTTGGAAGGGCAGCAAAAGTGGGAAAGTTGCTCAAAAACACCTGTTTAGAACATACCACAGGTGAGTGTCATGATTGGGTATAAAGGGAGCATCCCCGAAAGGCTCAGTTGTTCACAAGCAAGGATGGGGCAAGGTTCACCACTTTGTAAACAACTGCATGAGCAAAATGTCCAACCGCCTAAGAACAACACTTCTCATTGTGCAATTGCAAGGAATGTAGGGATATTATCATCTACAGTCCATAATATCATCAAAAGATTCAGATTCTATTTGGAACAATCTCTGCAAGTAAGTGGCAAGTCCAAAAACTAACATTAAATGCTGATGTTAGATGATAAGACCTGATTCACTTTTGGCATTTCAATGCATTAATGGAGTTAATGGAGTTGAGATTAGGGTTTTGTGTAAGCTAAGTTTACCGTCATAGTTGGCAAACCAACTTTGTCACTGCGGTTAAGGTACTGGACTCTGGACCTGATCCCATCTCTTTCAAGCTGGCACGGTTGGGTCCTTAAGCAAGACCATTAACCCATGATTGCTTGACTTGTAAGACTCTATAACTTGTAAGTCGCTCTCGATAAGGGTGTCTGCTAAATGCCATAAATGAAAATGAATTGTAATTTAAGGAAGCTAGTTAATGAATGTATGTAATTTATCGGACACCCTTATCCAGAGCGACTTACAATTAATAGACTCACAGTCTTTCAATCCAAGTAATTTTGGGTTATGGGCCTTGCTCAGGGACCCAACTGTGCTAGCTTGGTAGAGGTGGGATTTGAAACCTGTACCACCACCACAGTCCTATCCCATATTATTGCGTCACGCTGTGAGTCACTGTGTTAGTACGCCCCACTTTACTGCCACTGCCAATGTCTATGGTGAAAACACAAATGTAAGCTTTATATTATGAATGTGTTACAAATCTGCCAACATTTGTCAATATAGTTTTGTACGCGTTACGTGTTGTATAGTATTTTATACTTTTAATGTAAAGTATGAAACACACAAAAAATATTTTAAAGTGTCTGCCCATCTCAACTTTTTCTGGAATATGTTGCAGGCCTGAAATGCAGGAATAAATGTTTATTAACAAATGAAATTACACTGATCAGAAAAAAACGGGAAATATCTCAGGTCCATATTATCTGCAATGTAATACAAAAATGAGGGGATATTTTATAATTTATGTGAGTAGTGTAAAAATCTAAGTAAACTTTAAGAAACATTGCATTCATTTTTATTTGCATTTGCCCTACTGTTTTCACATTTTTCTTAACCAAACTCCAAACCAAGACCCATGTTTTGGATATAATGTCTGAAAATCTACCATAACTTTGATCATATAGTGTAAATCCAGATATTTTGGATTGTTTCTGGTGGCAAAATGTTCATAGTGGTAGTTGCCAAGTTTATTCAAATATATTCAAGAGTTATAGTTTAGAAAATAGTATGTAGAGGTGGGGAATATAATAAAGTATTGTTTAATTATACGTTTACAGATGTGCTTAATAAAAAAAAATAAATTATGAAACAAGTTTTATTATGTATTACCTGCAGGCTGACGAGTTAACATCAGAGACCACCAGCTATGAGGAGCAGGAGCAGCAGCTGATGATGGTGTGTGTTGAAGAGCTCTGTAAGTCAATCTGAAATGTTCATAAATCATAAAGCCACTAACTTCAGTCCTCAATTTAGTCCTCAAACTGAGGAATTTAATCTACGTTAAGTTATATGTTATATATCATAGCCTAGTTTACCTTAAACATGTTTAAAACACGTACATTAACCCACAGTTGGGCAATATTATTAACACAAAACCTATTTTGTAATAAAGTGTTTCATATCTCATAATTTATTGAATAATGTATTGAAAGGGAAAACAACCAAAATGGTTATGCAGTTCTGTATGGATACTCACCACTAACATACACAGCTGAAAGTACAATGAATTATTATAAAATATGGTGAAATTAATTTCTGGATGATGAGGAGACACAAGTGGGCGTTGTGCCGACATGACAGATAACATATAACATAGATTCATATTAACCAGTTTAGCAACAGAGAAGACTATAGTATTCAATTCAGTTCAATTCAATTTTATTTATATAGCGCTTTTTACAATGGTGCAATGTTTCAAAGCAGCTTTACAATGTTACATTATCTAAAAACAGGCCAATACCAAATTGAGCAAGCCAAGGGCGACAGTGGCAAGGAAAAACTCCCTGAAAGTGGTAGGAAGAAACCTCGGGAGGACCAAAACTCAAATGGGGACCCATCCTCCATGGGTGGCATAGATGTTAATTAAATAAATACTTAAAAGTATATTAAATTATAACATATTTAGGCAAATAATTTAAATCAATAACAAATTAATAATAAAATTTAAATTAGTAATAAAATAATTAAACTAAATTATAAAACAACTAGATTATAAAATGAGTCCTCAGTGGGAGGTCCTTGGAGGCACATCGTGTCCTAATGTCTAACCGATGGAGGGAGTTACTGCACTCTGGTGGGACTGGTTTCTGTTGATGGAGACAAGCAGAGCGACGCCAAGCCAGAAGAACCTTCAAGCGCGTGGTTCTGGAACTTGCCTATGAACATCAGCTCTGAGAGAAAAGAGAAAATGTAGTTATTGATGGGTTAGGAGCACAGAGTCCATTATCCATTACTGATGCCTAGTATAGTTTATTGGTTGTATAAAACTGCATGGCTCAGCAGAGTCAGCTGGATACCCAAATATCTGATTGAGTTTCTGCATAATGTGTATTTATGTGGATTATCGGATTCCCATTGTATAGTCGAAATATTGTAAACGGATCCATCGTAATCTGAGGATCATCTGTAGTCACATACTGTAAAATGTTCTCCCATTCTCCTCTTTTCTGTGTAGCATCTGTAAATAAGCAGGTGGTGGCTTTGTCAGATGAGCTGGCTTGTAAGGTGGAAGATTCTCTCAGGCAGCAGGAGGAGATCAGTTCCTTGCTGGGCCAGGTTGTCGACCTGCAGCAGCGTTGTAAAGTGGTGAGAGAGATGCATAAGTGTTTACAAGCAACACGGCAAATCTGTATTTAAACATTCAACTTATGTATGTACTGGCTTCCTTTTCTCCTGGCAGCTAATCAGAGAGAATGAAGAACTGACCCAGCACTTGGCTGCTTCACGTGAAAGCCAGTCACAACTCAGAACAGAGGTTTGCCCTGCACGTCTTAGTGCTTATATACCCTTATTACTATTCTTACACCTGAGCAAAATTCTCATGTGTTGCTATAGTTAAGTCAGTGTTTAGGTTTGTGATTGGCACTCTACCTGCCTCTGTCCACAGCTGAAGGATCTGCACGAGAGATACTGTGAGTGTGAAGACATGCTACGTGAAGCCAGAAAGGACATCAAGAACCTGCACAATATGAGCCTCCCAAATTCCACAGTGCAACGCTACAGTTCTCTGGCTGCAGTAATCCCCATGGACTCGCTCGCTGCTGAGATTGAAGGAACATTCCGCAAAGGCCTGGATAGTCCCGCAACCCCAGAGTACAGGTCTGTCATGTGTACTTGTAGTCATTAATCTATAAAGCTACTAATAGTTAAAAAGAATTAGGTACCAGTCTTCTGTACTGTAGGAATTTAGCCATAGGTGAATTTCAAACATAGACAAACAAGTCAGAAATGCCTTAACCGTTGTGCAGAAACCTACCAGTACTGTTGGATGCAGTATTTACCATTGTCCTAAGCTGCATGTACTTTTTCATGTAAAATGACTCTTTCACCGACTTATGGAACAAATTTTATATGCACTTTGTTAAAAGTAATAAGTATTAGGAAGCATGCAGTTCCATGGTCCAACACTAGAGGGTGGCAGTAGTTTGAAAGACTTGCAGGGATTAGTACTACTTACCCTAGCACGCATGTACATACAACGCCCATCAGTTACAGAGCTGATAAAGGTTGACACCTGCCCTTCTGGTTATTTAAGGCTGTTTGAGAGTGGTGCCTCTCGTCGCAACTTTTTTTAAAGAGATCTTTAGAGCTCCAGATCAAGGTATTCAGAGAAAGAGTGTAACTTAATTCCTTTGTAGAGGGATAAGGGTAGGACACAGCATGAGGTAAAAGAAATTGTTAGCATCTGGCTCCTTATTTTGCAATGCTTTGTCTGACCAAAATATATATTCTGATCCATATATATACTATCAGCTACCTACACGTAGGTCCTATTCCCGTTAATTAACGAACCCTAACAAATAATTGTAATTAAGAAATGGAAAGCATTTTTATATATTTGTAACTCTTTTTATGTATTTTGTATTTGAGAGCAACATAAGTAAGGGTAAGCAGATGTATGGTTGATTATTTCTTTATTTTTATTGTAATAGGACCCACCCATATCGTGTGTTTGAGACTGTGAAGGTGGCCAAACAGGCTGGTAGGATGCGCTCTCGATGCCACACTCCCCAAGTACCAAGCTCTAGCCCCGTCTCCTTTCATTCAAGTCCAACCAGCACTCCATGTACCAGCTACTCTTTCTCTGACTTGGTCAGCTTTAATCCTGATGACAAACTCAGCTCAGAAACGTTGTCACATGAACAGAAGTGAGTATTTGCCAGTTTCAGATTGAAGTCAGATTAGCCATTTTATCAGCTGTAGCTACCACAGAGGCGCACGTTGTACACTCCAAAAACCTACTGGAAAAGGCTGTCTGTAAGTTTACCTGCTAAAATTAATCATGGTAAAACAAAGTCAGTGGTAACTGGTTATCAGCCCAGGAAAATGTACTGTAGGTTTCATAGTAAAACTAAATTACTTGACAGTTTTAATGTGAACTTTGACAGTTTGAGAAAAATTTATGATGGCAATTAAGCCACTTAATCGTTCTTCTGAAAATTTATAGTACAATTGAAAGCTTGGTTGACTATGATTTGACCATAAATTATTTCACAAATGTTAATTTGGCCACTTAATTGTTCTATTGTCAAATTTCACTAAGTTACATTTACTGTTCCTTCTTGGTAATTTCCTGGCCAGTGGTTTGCTTTTGAGGCCATTTTTGGGATTGGCCTGCTTTGTGCCCAGGAGTGTAGGTATATTTACAGTGTGTGACCACTATAGTGTGTACACACACTGAATACTCTACTAGACACACCCATGATCTTGGTAGACCTTATAGATGTACACACTGTCACTGTTTATTCATATAGAGAGCCAGACGTTTGTGGACATTAGGACATTAGTATAGAAATTGTACGATCCTTCACTTCTACAGAAGCCTTCACTCTTTTGATAACATAATTGAGAAGATGGAGCATGGCTGTGAGGTTGGCCACAGACAACAAGCCTTGCCTGACTGTTAGCAATTCAGTTTAAAAGTGTCTGATGGATATTAAGGTCAGATGCTCTGTGCAAGTCAGCCAAGTTCTTTGTTTACAAGGGCAAGGTGAGAAAAATGTCTTGTTGGGGAGGTGAAAACCAGTGACAATGTTGAGAGTTATTAAGGCATTCAGAACAACCCATATTTGTACAGCAAGGGATGAGCTACAAGAATCACTTAGCATTTGTTTATCTTATACTTGATTACAGCATGTGTATGCAGACTGTAGATGCAGCTAAGAAACTGCCAAACAATGTCTATGTTGTAGTTTGTATGTTTATGTATATATCTGAGTAAATTACTAGGAAATCTGTAACCTTGTAATAAAGTATTTTCTGGTTTCTAAAAATGAGCTAATTCTGAATGAACATAATGCACTTGTTGCTGTTGCTCAGTAGCCTTGGGGAGCTGAAGCGATTGGGCCAGCCAGGCACACCAGGTGGACAGGACCTAGAGGAAGCTCTGCGCTCCCTCTCTGCACGCCAAGAGAGCCATTCTTCTGATCGTCCATTCTTTGAGGTGGAACGTGAGCGGAAACTCAGGGCGCTGGGAGATGGGAGCAGTGCAGCAGGCTCTAGTGGCTTCCTCACTCCTAATGACAGCTTGGTCTCCACAGGAACCAACTACTCAGGCACCTCACAGCATTCTTATTCCTCATCCAGCTCCCGCTCCTACCTACCGGAACGGCTGCAAATAGTCAAACCATTAGAAGGTGAACAAATACACATTCAACAACAAGTATTTCGGACAAGGTTGTGAGAGCTTATGAGGGCTTCAGTGGGTGGGGTGAGCAGCTTTGCAAACAAGCATAGAGAACAGATTGAACACATTGACTGGCTGTAAATGTTTTGATTTAGTTATGATGGGTACTACTGGCTATTTGATTTGGAAAAAAAGGAACGGGCGAGTATTGGGCTGCGTACTACATTACGTGTTTGTTCTTTAAAAGATGTATTAAATTAGTTGAATGTTAAAGCATTTTAATGTGCTTCCCCCATAAGGAATTTCTTTGTTGCATGTGTTGCAGGATGTAAACTTAACATCACTCTCACAGACCATATGGCAGACATGTTTGTTTATGGTTTGCTGTCGCTCGTGCTCGGTGCACACACTAAACATTAAGCAGAGTAAAACTTGTGCTCAGGCTGTACTCAGTACCCCATACGTTTGTGTTCTATGTTCACTGAATTCAGGTTCAGTCACTCTGCACCAATGGCAACAGCTGGCTAAACCCAATCTTGGGGGCATCCTTCAACCACGACCTGGCATCCTCACCAAAGACTTCAGGGAGCTGGATGTGGATCTTCATCAGGTGTATAGGCTAAATGACATTGAGGAGGATGATCCTGACTGGTCCAAACTTCCTATACCAAACCAGAATCTTCTAGGTAAAGGCTCTCATTCTCATATCAGAGATTGTTTGAATTTTGATGGGAGATTGCCAGATCTCAAAATCTGTGCTTTATAGTCCATACCTATTATGAGTTGTGCATTTTAGTGAGCTTGTATGTGAATGTGTATTTCAGTCACTTCAGGATCCAACTTCCCACACACCTCTCCTACCCACACCATCACCAACTCTCAGCTAGTCCATCCCTCCCTCCTGCTTTCCATTTCCACTCCTTCCTTTTCCACTAGGTAAGACAGTGTCTCTGTCTTGGACTATCAAACATCCATGTTGTCATTCAAGTGACTCATTGTTTGTACATGATTTACATTTTCAGTTTGCCTCCTTTATGGTCACACTTGGGCTTTTGCTTTCAACTGTAGGCACTTTCACAGAATTTCAGCATCACATTCATAACTGGAAATTAATTTAATTGTTTTTACTGTATAATGAAAACAGAACAATTTGAACTGTTTTGCAGGTTTGTTCAACAACAAATCATTATCTCCTTAAATTAGATAACACATACAAATAAGGATGGTGCAAGCATTTTGGGCAATGTGAGGCTGTTACCCTGCACAACCAGTAATAAGTATGAAAATAAATAAGTTTTAAAATGCAAATATTTTTTTTCTTCTGGTATTAGTATAAACTTACTATAGCTAGAGCTTAACAATTCCAACATATAAAAACCAAAGACTGTAAGTAAATCTCAGGTGTCATTGTTCAGGCAGTAGGCATAAATACTGTCTCATAATAAATCATTTAAATACTACATACACGTGTTTAGTTTATATAAAATTTCTGTTAGTGTCCCTCATATCACTAGGGGTCACCTAGATATAGAGATCAGAGATGGACGCACAGTGGCACATATGGAGCAGTTGCCTCAGACATTGGACTCCATTTGGAGTTTGCATGTCCTCCATGTATCCGCATTGGTTTACTCAGTGTTTTCTCGTTTTTAACCGGTGTTAGGGAGGAAAGCATTAGGTAAGTCATGTATTAGGTTAACTGCTTGCTCCAAGCTGGCCCAGTGTGCATGTGTCTCAGTGACTAGTATCAATGTAATCTGTCTGTCATCAATAACTATTGATGCTAATGTGACATTAAATAAAAAAACATACAAAGAAACAACAGCAAAAGCACAAATAGAGGCGGAAAATGTGTCTACTGTATTTAAATGAAGGTATAATATTCAGATTTTCTAATCTGAACTAATAGAACTAATAGAACTAATATTGAACTGAATATGCACAATTATCAAGGAATTCACTATTAAAGTAGCTCAGATCAGACAGAAATCAGAGTGTAATTGTAACCTAAGAGTAACCTATTGATGAGGATAAACAGTAATGGTGTATAGTACTAACAATCTTGAAAGCAGTACTGAAGGGGTTAAACAAAAAGTAAGTCTGTATTGACAATTTTTAGGTTATAATGATCATCAGATTACCACCTTTGCCCTTAGGTTAATGACAATTATTTATATAAATATGATTTAAAAATAAAGAAAAGCAGATAAACCTAAAAGCATGGAAAAATTATAGGAAGTCATTTGGTATTTGCCAGGATTCTGTAAATATCAAGAGATCCAATGCATGCGTGATAATAACATTAAGCAATGTAGGTTTATTACTACAACAATGGCAGTTAAACAGTGCTAATTTTAGCTGGAGTAAAGTGAGAGGCCATGGATATAGGAATTACAATGTACTTCTAATTACGATTACAAAAAAAATCTCTCTCAGTAACTCAATATCACATGACAAAGTGCAAACAAAGATTTGAATAACTTAAATATTGCTTTGACATAAGTATTCAGACTCTTTACTCAGTATTTCTAATTAATTTGCTTAAATGTCTATAATTGTTTTCACATTCTCACACAGGATAAACTACCCGTTCACCCCTGAATACAGGCAACTTCAGATTAATGAGACAGAATTTACATAAAATTTATTTAAAAATGTTCAGTACTCCGTGTTTCCCAATGAGAGATATCAAACCTCCAAGTAGATCCCACAATTTTTAAACTAAACCATGTGTCTCAGTTATAGGATCCTAGCATTTTGTGCTTCGTACAACCTTCCCTTGCCAACATAACGGCACAGAATGTTTTCCAATAATGCTTCATGAGAAACAGAAATCTGAGAAACTCCCTATTTACTCCAGAATCTCTCCACATCCTCCAGGGTCCTTGGTACTCTCTTTTGGACTTTCTTTTTCAAATCTCTTCATATGTTTTTAATAGCGTTTAGGTCAGAGAAGTTGCTGGTCATGTCAGAAGCTTGATCCTGTGGTCAATTAATCATTTTTGTCCCAGTGGAAGATTCATCCTTCTTAATGATGGCATGATTATTAATTACTGTCACCAGGTACTTCATAACGATGTTCCAAGAGGCTTATGAGAAACATCACAGATCGTTTTTCTGCCAAACCCACCATGTTTTTTGAGCATCTGCTGAACTCCAGACACTTAGATTTGTGAATAGATTCATTATTAAAGACGTGGTAACTGCAAATCTCCCATCTCCTGATGTGATCCTTAAAGAGTTTATTTGTTCTGCTCACAGTGAAGGAAAACGACATTTGCATCCTCTTACAGGTGGATTTTCAAATTAGTATTTATTAAACAGTATTATTTATAGCAAATGTCTAATCAGACAATCACATTTTTTTAATTTAATTTGTGTATTCTTTACTATTGCCTATGTTTATGAACATAAATTTAAAGTAGTCAGTGTACAGCTTATATAACAGTGTCAATTTGCTGTGCCCTGAAAATTACTCAACACACAACCATTAATGTCTAAACTTTTGGCAACAAAAGTGAGTACAAAGTGCAAATATTTTGTGAGGCCACCATTATTTTGGAAGCACTGCCTTAACTCACATGAGCATGGAGTTCATTAAAGCTTCAGAGAGCTCACGTTATCATGTTGGAATACTGTCCTGCGGCCCAGTTTCTAAAGGTAGAGGGCCATGCTCTGTTTCAGTATGTCACTGTATGTTGGCATTCACTCAATGAACTGTAGCTCCCCACAGCTGGCAGAACTCATGCAACCCCAAACCACAACATTCCCACCACCATGCTTGACTGTAGGCAATACACACTTGTCTTTGTACTCCTCACCTGGTTGTCACCACACACACTTAACACCATCTGAACCAAAATTTTTCTAGGTCTCATCAGACCACAGGACATGGTTCTTGTGCATCATCTTTAAAAGAGGCTTCCTTCTGGGATGACAACCATGCAGACCAGTTCGATACAATGGGTGGTGTATGGCTAACCCCCCACCACTTTAACCTCTGCAGCAATGCTGGCAGCACTCCTACATCTATTGTCAAAAGCCAACCACTGGATATGACGCTAAACATGTGCACTCAACTTCTTTAGTCGACCATGGCGAGGTCTGTTCTGAATGGATCCTGTCCTGTTTAATCGCTGTATGGTCTTGGCCATCATTCTGCAGTTCACTTCAGGGTTCACTAGGCCATCTTTGTGTAGAGCAACATTTTCTCAGATCCTTAGCCAGTTCTTTGCCATGAGGTACCATGTTAAACTTCCAGTGACCAGTATGAGAGCGTGTGAAAACGATAGCACACCTGCTCCCCATTTTAATTTAGGCGTGTACTCACTTTTGTTGCCAGTGGTTTAGACATTATTGGCTGTGTGTTGAGTTTTGAGGACACAACAAATTTACACTGTTATACAAGCTATAGACTGACTACTTTACATTGTATCAAAGTGTCACCTTTTCATGGGACAACACTGAAGATATAACACTTTGATACAATGCAAAGTGTGTACACCCCTAAATTAAAATGGCCAAAATGATGTGCCCAATTAGCCATTTTTCCCTCCCAGTTCTCATGTGACTCATAGTGTTATAAGGTATCAGGTGTGAATGGGGAGCAGGTGTGCTATCGTTTTCACACACTCTCATACTGGCCACTGGAACTTTAACATGGCACATGGGTTTAACATGGTGTAACTTAATAAGTAATTATGGACTGAATAAAATAGTGATATAGTCAGTGATATGAAGTTTTTCAGAATTACCTGGACTCAACAGAAAAATATATTCTTTACAAAGCAAAAGTGTGCATGCTTTCTCATTGACACATCTAAAAATAGTGTAAAAACAGGCGGCAGGAGTAATGATTTATCCAAATCACAGGGAGAATAAAAACCCTGATTTTCCCACAGGAATTGCAGCACGAACAATGTTGTTAAATATTTGAGCGAGCATCACATTAAACCCTGCCTTTTCCAAGAAAGGCTTGGAAAAGCTAACAAAAGGATCAGTTCACAAGTTGAATGTTTTATACTTTGAATTAGAGCTGTGGTATTGATTTTCAATATCTCAGTATTGAAACAATTAATCTCCAATACTTTTAACACAAGATAAACTCTGTTTTCATAAACAGATTAGAAAATGATTTATGAAATATTTCAGAAGAACCTTTGTCTCCACTATATCCCTAGTGGGATTTAGCAGGTCTTTCATGAACTCTATTCTCCTCTCTTTCTTAATTTTTCATTTAGTGACAGGAAGTCCTGGTCAAGGCTGTTTGTACAGCTGTAATGTGAACTGCCTTCTTTAAGTAAGAAACCAACAGATATGTTTATGACTGTCTAGAAATTAGATCCTGCTTCCAGCATGCTTAAGTAACCAGCATGGCAATTTCATTAAACACTGCTCTTAAAACAGGTCTATAATGTAGTCTTGATCTGATCTTTGCATTTATTTCCATTAATGCTGTTTGGCTGCGTAATGGTTACAGCATGGTTTGTGCTATTATGTACTGTATATGGTATATGTACACTGTTTACAAAAATTATGGGATATTTCAAAACGAATACTTAGAGGATTCTACACGAACTGCTAAACAATCTGATCCCGTTTATGCCCCATCACGGTCAGTGTGTTTTGGCAGTCTTGGGTGACCATACACCCTACTGAACATTCAATGTGTGGCACTCTTGTGCAGTTTGACATACTTCTGTTCACCCCCATGAATATTTCACTTCATACTCAATCATAACAGTTGAGTTGGCATCTAATTTGCGTAATCAAACAACTTTCTTTAACTTCTTAGTTGCATTGATGATCTTGTTTAATGAAATAAAATCAAATGCTTCTTTTTAAATCGCTTCATATTCATTTTGAAATATCCTCTTATTTTATTGAGCAGTGTAATAATAGGTATATGTCCATGAATGTTTTATAGTCACTGATAGCATCCATTTGTTTGTTTTAAAGCTGTGACCCTCATAACATGTCCATTACTGGAAGCAGTGAGCATGTAAGGACTTCATCCAGCCTTATCAACAGAACCGTCACCAGCACGGCACCATCTTTAGGACTCATCCGGCTGCTCCACGAGCGAGGCATCTCTGCTTCAGCCCGTCCCAACTTTGAACAAAATCTCAAGCCTTCCACCAGCACAGAAGGGGGACACAAAGAAGTGGAACAGAAGAGGAACATTTTCAGCCTCAACCTGGTTAAGAAGCTTCAGAACCTTGGACTATACAAGGTGGTGGCCAGAGGAATCATAGACTCAGGGAAAAAGGATGGAGATTCAAATAAACCTCCTCCAACATAACACTGATAGGAGGCATGCAATAGAGTGTCTTCCTTTTTCAATTGGAAAGTCTAAATTTGAAATCGGTAGCTGTGGATGTGATTTTGGACGTTGACAAAAGTGGTACTCTAATAAGTATACATTAATAGTCTGAGGCTGTATGAAATTGTCATGTTTAGTATGGGGCAGGGAGACAAAGACTGACATAAGTGTAAGTGCATTATTACAGATAAACATGGTGGAGTACAAAGGGCTACACCTAGGGTGGCAAAGCTAACAAAGACAAGTAAGCTTATGGCTAGGCTAATACAGCGCCAGGTAGTATACAGAGAGGCTAGGTGGCTAACAAAGAGATAAAGCTAGTACAAAACAGAGATTCTAGCAGTGAGAAAGAGAGCAAACAGTAACAGGGCTGTTCCCAGCACGATGCATTGAGACAGAAATGAAATGTTGAAATGTATAAAACAATGTAATATTGATGTAGTAATGTATTTTGACAACTCTTTTAAGGGATATGTAGTTAATTTAATGTTATTTAAGGACACTGCTTATTTATTACATTGCAATCATCATGTATCACCTATAATCACTTCTGTTTATTAGAGTAAGCCTATAGAAATAGAACAATTTAATCTAACCTATATGGCCAGAAGTTTGTAGACACCTCTTGTAATGTGGTCTCTTTTATTTCACCAAAGCACTGCTAACAGGTTCATAATATGAAGGATAGTTTCACAAGCGAACAGCAGCAGTAGTAGTCATACTAAACACAGCAGTGACCTTCAATATTTAATAGGCACTTTATTAGATTTTCACCTCCACAGCAGGTCAGTTCAACATCTTGCTTTCTAAAGCAATAAAGAATCAATTTGCCATCTTTAATGGAGAACTTGACTGGCTTGCACAGAACTTTTACACAGGATGGCCAGTGGTTAAGGGACTGGACTATGGACCAGAACGTCCAGTGATGTTCAGAACCCACCTCTGCCAGGCTGTCACTGTTGGGTCCTTGAGCAAGGCCTTTAAACCACAATTGCTTGGATTGTAAGATTTTATCAATCAGTCACTCTGGATAAGGGCATCTGCTAAATAACATTAATGTAACTCCATCAGACACCTTTGAGACTAACTGAAACTTGAAGCCAGGGCTTGTTGTTTAACATCAACAAACAACCTCACAGTTGTGGTGCAAAATCAAAAGAAAAGCTTTTTTAGAAGTGGGAAAGTACCAATTCCATCCTCATTCTGATGTTGTGAGACATAACTTGGGTGTTCACAGACTTTTGGATGTATAGTGCATCGTACTGTACAGATGACCCAGCATTAGAGATGTTTACAGACCTATAGTTTGGTGCAAAAGTCTTAGGCCACCATTACATTTGTTGTTTTAGCAATTATATAATGAACATACACAACTGCTCAGAAAAATAGTTATTAGTTAAACAGCAGTTAGCAGTATATTAGACCAAAAACTTTCAAACTCCATAATACTCTTTTTTGTTAAGAGCTTAAGCATAGCATAACCTTTTCACCCTGTTCCCCTTCTGAAAAAAGTGGTTTATTGGCTGCTACTCTTAAAAAAGACAATTCATGATAATTCACCTTCAGACTGTAAAAGTTCAATTTGGCATCCAGATAAAACTGCAAGATGCAGCTATTACTCAAGTATAAAAGGAGATAACAATACATATTAAATACACTGTAGAATATAATTTATATAAAATATATTTTTTCATTTTTTAAAATTTCATATTAAATTTAATTCTAGTATAGAGAATGTGAAACAATTACATATGGTTGTAATGCCATTGCTAAAAATTCTCCCAATATACACAAGCTTTGAACTTGCTCTGGATCCGATTACAGTGTAATTCTGCATCTCAAGAAATAATCTATCTGAACTGATCACATAATGATTACAGGCTGATCGTGGTGTGCTCGTGTGCCTCGTAACAATAAGCGTTTTTCCACAGTTCAGATACAGTGGTGGCTGCTTATCTTTCAAAGAAGAAAAGCTCATTGTCAGCTATTTATACATAATTTCTGCCCTCAAATGCTTTTCAAAAAAATGGTCTGTCACCCTATTGTACCAAGTAGGTGTCTTTTCCAGGGACTTGACCAGTGTATTCCTAATGGTCAGCAGAGTTAGGTTGCTTAGACAGCCCTGGGTCATTGTATTGCAGGTGTAGGACTTAAGATTTTTTTTAAACTGAAAAAATATTTTTTTTTCTTCATCCGCTTATGAAGCTCAAATAGTTACCACTAACAATAACAGTTTGTACAGCAGAGACGTTGCACCATCCAACAACAGACTAACCAAACGATATTAAATTCAAACACGGAAATGTTCAAATTATGTTAAACTAAAACAAGGACATATTATTAGTGTGTTTTATTTCTAGTGTTAAAAATGAAGGCTGAGCTTCCCTAGCAGTCTTAGAGAAATCGTGGCTGATCAAATAACGTCTTCAAATGTACAGATTGCAGCTGTCCTGCTGTTTCTGCACCTTCAAACCTGTACCACATGTAGCTTCATTCTTGAAAAGAAAAATTCTATTTAAAACATTATTAAATAAACTTATTTTTTTTCTCCATATCCCAAACACTAGTATTTCACAATATGGATAACATCCATTATTTTGAGGTAAATAATAAAAAGGACAAGTAGAGAGTCAGAGAGGGACCACTGAATATTCATAACATGTGTTGGTTGTACTGTAATGGGTTTGAATCACAGTTGAATAATTAGGAGATGACCATATACAGAAAGTATTTATACTCCTGATAAGTCAGATGTGTTGTTAGCACAGAACATTTCAATGTACAATTTACAATAATCAACAATCAAAAGCATTTCATGATTGTATGTTCAGCATTAGCTGAAATTGGAGATCACTGTATTTATGACAGTAATTGAAACAATTGTCAAAATGTACCAGTGTTGTAATATGTGAATGAATGTTGCAGCACTCCAATAAATACCTGCATTTGCTCTATAACAAGCAGATCTGTTCATATTTTCTGAAATCCTAAATTCTCCAATTCTCCTACATATACAGTATTACTGACAATAAGAAAATATAGGTAGTCCTAAACGCTACTTCATTACTGCTTAAAAAGTAATTATTCAAAATAAGATCCCAGGGTATAAACTTATATAATTTCTTCTTCCTACACCCTGGCAGAACAGATAGTGGGAGTTCAAGAGTAAAATGAATAAAAATAGCTTAGTCTTATTCCACAAGACCAGAACATCCCTGAGGATTTTGACTGGGTTTAATAACAACACAGGTCATGTCAGAGAAAAATTCCACCAGTCTTTTGAGACAAGTGGGTGAACATTTTTAGCTAGAGTTTATGGGTTCCCACCATGAACCTACCCATACTGTTTCTAAATTTTTGAAATGGGAATGATGTCAAATGTGGTCGTTGAACCAGTCACACACGCATTAATATGGATTACCCTACAGTCACAATCCTGTAACACTGGGGCATCACTGTGTTGTGTACATGAAACACAAAAGCTAACCTGTGGTCATTAAACATACTGCTCACAAATAAAATATCCCCAAATGTTTGTAAACAGTGTAGACGATTCTTCAAATAAAAGTCTGAACTTAATTGCTGATGAAACACCAGAACATGAATGACCCACCACTGCTGATACGTTACTCAAACTCATTGCATTGTGGCAAAGCCACTATCCTAACCAGATTACGCTTTTGTTCAAACATCTACAGTACAGTGACAGAAGCACTAATTTGAGGAAACTCTGCTCTAAATGTTTAGGGCATTTATCTATTCTTAAAAGCTCAAATACAGTGGAACCTCACAATCAAACTTCTCTTCCAATGATTCAGACACTGACTAGTCCATTACATTTTTTGCCCCTACATTCGAACAAAATTCTAATGTTGGACTTTTGAGACAAACTAGCTGTTTAGTCAGTTTTATTTATTACCATATGAAATTGGTATGTAATTAATGATAAAATATGTATTACAAATTATATAAATAAACCAGACTTGGGACCGAGGTATTTGATAAGTGAAAATTATGTTTATCAATCATCTACATCCAGTTTAGGAGCGAGATTCTGATTCCAGAACAGTGTGTTACCAACAGTTTTCTACACCCCATCTAGAAACTATACGCCCAAAATAGAAATCTTTCAACATGCAGAACAACCATTTAACCCATGCTAACGATAGGTGTCTTTTTCTAACTTTCGATGATAATGAGAACGACAACAACAATAATAATCATAATATTACAGCACCTTTGGACACCTATAATTGCTTTTGTTTGTCGATGTAGGAAATAACACTAGTTTGGAAATTGTGTCCACCACACCCTCATCTTTTTAATACATTAAACAAATCTAACTGACTTCAGTTTTGCAGACAAAAGAAAGTTATTAAAAGATAAACTGACAGCCCTACACAGGAAGGAGAAAAACTCACAGCAATTAGAACAGGCAGTGGGACTTTTAATAATAAGTAAGTAATTGCACAAGAACAGAAGTACATGAAGCAAGATAAGGTACCACATACCGTACAGTTGATGTTGCTGAGCCATTCATACACATGGTAAAAAGGCGGATCAAATTATAATACAGAAATCAGAGCATCAAGTGACAAATCTGAAGCATTACCACAAGAACAATGAAAATGGAAACTCTCATATATACAAAGTATATTAAATGAATAAATCACAAGAGTCCATAGTATATCATGATTTTAAAAGGGGTTTAGGAGTAGCTTATTTCTGTTATAACAGTGACAAAAGCACTTTGAGTCAATGCATGTATTATTTAGAATATTTCTAATAAATAATGATTCCATACTGTAACAGTACCTATCTATCCAGTCCCTCACAAAAGACTGCTGAATCGAGGACTTTTTTTTTTTTCATTTTTTTTTTTTGGGTGTGGTAAATTTATAAATAATCTGCTTAAGCCGTTCCAGTGAGTATGTTAAAGGTCATGGCTGAACACCAATTCTGAAATCAGCGAATGTGGTTAATTTAAATTCCTTTCCTCATCGTGAATTTAAATGTACTCTTAAATTCTCAGTGTTTTTTTGGGGTGGGGTGGGGTGCTTTGGGGGCGCTCCTCCACTGTACGTGATTGTGATTGCGCTTGGACAATGGACATGGACAATTATAGACAATGTAGCTGGTCATTAAGCACCCATGGGCAGTCACTGCATTGTCCACTGTGGGTGGGCATGCCATCTGTGATGTATTCCCAGTATACAATACTGTACAAGACAATTTGAATAAAAAAATTAATGCCTGCACAATTTCAGAAATGGAATGTCCCATCTGTCTAGAACCCACTACCATGTCTTGTTCGATAATTCACACTGCTTTGAAACAAACACATTGCTCAGTGTTCAACCCCACTCAAGTGATGCTAAGCTGTGTAAACCTGAGTGTTCCTAAACCGTCCCCTGAGGTAGGATGGCTTCATAATCAATGTACATACTATCATACCATGACTTTTAGCATGTCAGTGTATATACACGTACACGTGTGTGCACAACAGCCATGACGCCATAACAGATCAAATGAATGTAAACAGATCAAATGAATGAAACTGGCATGGTTTAAGGAACATGACCATGATTTCAAGACTGGCCTCGAAGATCCACAGATCTCAATCGATCAAGCAACTGTGCGGGACAAACAAGTTCAATCACCATCTCAAAACTTACAGACCTAAAAGGAGCTGCTACTAACAGAAACTAAATGGCACAATGGGGAGCTACACAATATTCAACAAGTAATTTAATGTTATGACTGGTTTGTATAGATAGTAGTGTGGTAAATGTGGTCCCATTTTTCCACAATAAATAATGTATGAGTATTTTGTAATAATTTTTAGTAATAAATTACATACGTGTGTGTGTATATATATATATGATACAATTAAATTTTATTTACTTTTATTTTATATACATTTAACATTTTAATTTAAAATTTAAAATAAAAATTAAAAAAATTAAAATAAAATTTAAAAAAAATTAAAATATAAATTTTACATGTAAATAAAATAAAATTGTATCTTCACATATTATTATATTATGGAAATTTTACCAGCTTGTTTGAAAGAATGTTTGCTATAAAATTTGTCTTTTTAAAATTTGTTTTTAAAATATATTCTATACATATGTTTATAAATTTGTATAAAATTCTTATAAGACCATCATAAAATTGCATTTGAGGTAAGTCTAAGATCCAGTCATTTTAAGGCTTTTCTCAGTTGCACAGGAAGCAGATGGCACATGACCAAATGCATACTTCTCTATTACTCTTCAGTGCATATCTGGTATTCTGGTTCTCTATTGCGGTAAAGGCAATAATGCTGTACCATAAATACGATGTCAAAGAATATTGAGAAGAGTCCCAGTCCGAATTTAGTTGGGTCACCAAAAATGAGCTTCCACTGATCTGTGAAGAAAACAGAATCAAATGTTATGATACGTGTTTAACTGTGTTGAACTAAAGACCCAATCAATATTGGGAACTACAGTTGAAGTATTCCTGAAGAAGAGCATTATTAAGCTACAGTAATCACTTCAATTAAATTCCCTTTAAAAGACACAGGACACCCTTTTACTTAAGAAACAAAATGGAAAATAACATATTTGAATGGCGAAAGTTCGTCACAGGTAACTGAAGATGGAATTGACGATTCTGATGTTTGCCGAATGCAGCTGTCGTATCATAGCCGCAGACGTCAATAGCAAACAGCCAGAAAGACCACCAATTTCAAAATCGGGACTGTGGACAACAAGCCACATGGTGGTCATCCAAAGATCGCTACCAAATAGAAACAAATAAAACCAACAAAAATAAACAACAAAAAAACCCTCAACTTTCATCAATGATTCTGGCAGCCTTTGTGAAAAGCAGGAGACTAGTTAATATAGTTAATATTTATAGTTAATATTTAACACTGGTACATAACCATACAAAAACTCCAGGTAAACATTTGCACTAGGGGGTTTAAGGGTTGCATAGACTAGTGAATTTGTAAAGCACAAGGCAAAGAACCACAGAGCATGCCATCATTCAAGCAGGTTATTTAGTGAAAAGCTCCTGGATTGTATCTAAACAACAGTGCAACATGTAATACATTAACCTTAAGAAAAGAACATCTATATTAAAGATTAGGACTTGTATTATCTAGCAGTTGTCTTTTCAACAAGCTTTCCTGATGCTTGAGCATGCAGCGCTCTGATAATCAAATGACACCACTAATAAGTTCAGTTATTAGTTAGGCAGAAGATCTAGGTTTGCAAATGTGCTCCATGAGAAGTTTTGGCAGGATCTGGCTCAAATTAAGCACTGCACTGCTGTGTTAATTTATTGTCATCTTGCAGTCTAATAAACATTGAATCTGGAGTTTTAATTTAAAGATCGTGTAGGTCTGTTATTTGAAAAACTAGTTGATGTATTCTTTGCTGTTGTCAATTCGCATTTAACTAAAAAACAAAAATAAAGACCTCCAGAGTTTCTTTTTGCTTCAGCTACGGAAAACATGACTAGTCGATTCACATCTGAATGACTACTTGGACTAATAAAGATTACTAACCCTAATTTGCACACTGAATCCAAATGTTTTCAGAATTTCTAAAATAGCTTTATTTGTTCCCGGTATGGTATACATCTACCAGTGCTCTCCAGCATTTGAAACAAAAATTACCAAGCACATTTACAGTATTTTCATTGTTTGAAAAGTCTACATGTTACCATGTCATAGTGGTTAGGTTGTGCTGTAACAAAAACACAAACCAGAAATTTTATTGTACATTCATCCCCAGGACTACATGCACTATGGACAATTAAAATAGAATCACCCCACTGAACATTAAAAAACAAACAAGTGGTTACAAAGTGATTAAAGCTAAAACTTGCTATAGTGCAGAGCGAGGCACTAACCAGCAGCCCCATGCCATCTTTCTTCAGCAACGAAGAAGCCTCCATCAAAAGGACAGTTGAACAAAAAAATCTTTCAGTACTCTGAGGTTTATAATTGGTAGACTTAAAAAAAACAAATTCGGAAAATCGGAATTGGCCAAAATCACAACTGGTACATTATATGTTTTTTAAAAAAAAACATCAGCCAACACAATTACAGTCAGTGCATCTCTACCCAGAACGCTAAAGGATTCAACTGATTCAAAAGTGTGTGTTTATACCATTGTTATAGGACTGCAGGAACATCTGAATTATGCTAAAACTGCCTCCTGTGAAGTCCAGCAGCACATTGCCAATACTCCAGCCCTCTGTGCTTCGTCTCCGATAGTTCATGTAAACCTGAAATCAGTAATGAGACACAATGTTCTGCATGGTTCTTCATTCAGTTCTCTTTATGATTTTAAATATTTTACTAAACGTGTGGAAGTTTCTAAGCAAGTCATGTTATAAAGTTTAATAAAATTATAATAATACCTGTGGGACGTATTTGCACAGTGTAATGCCCAGTTTAATGTAGGAGAAGTAGTACAGGTAAGTCAGCCATGAGATCATCTGAGCAACAGCAACAAAGAGTGTGACCAAGGCAAACGACCAAGCAATTACCAGGAGTGCAATGGCCACCTTGGATACCTTTTGCCCTCCTCTCTAAAATGAGAAAAGATGGGTCATCAAAATTTTGGTTTTGCAGTTTTTATACTGGCAATTTGTATTAACTCCAGATTATGAAGAGTAATCAGATAAATTGCAATTAATTACAAAGCCATTCCCCACCATGAAAATGTCCTTATCACACAAATAACTGCAATCCAGCCACTGTATTTCAGCCCAACAAAATGGCCTGCTAACATAATTTCAGTGATGATCTCGTTAGCTTAGCAGAAAACGTTAACGAGGACAAACAACTGATATCACCCTGTCATGCTGATTAGAAGAGCAGACTAGTTGCTTTAAAAGGGTAGTGGTGCTTTTAAGTTTTATTCTGTTAACCATGGTTACCTCCAAGGAAACATATGCAGTTATCATTGCATTTATTTTAAACAGTTTCACAGGCAATGGCATTGCACCCTGATCAACCATTTGTCGAATCATCAAAGAGAATTGGTTCAGTTGCAGTGAACAAGGCTTCAGGCCACCCAAGAAAGTCAAGTAAGTATCAGGACCATCTTCTAAAGAGGATGCAGCTACAAGATTGGGTCACCACCAGCACTTGCTCGGGAATGGCAGAGAGCAGGTGTGGGTGCATCTGAACACAGTCAAATGAAAGCTTTTGTAGGATGGCTTGGTGTTAAGAAAAAAGCCACTTCTCTATTAGAAACACAAAGAACAGACTGACAATCTGCAGAAAGTATAGGGATTGAACTGCAGGGGACTGGGGTTAAGTTATTTTCTCTGATGAAGCCCCCTTCAGATTGTTTGGGACATCTGGAAAAATTATTGTCCAGAGAAGAAGGTGAGTGCTACCACCTGTATCCTTCTGAGACCATTCATGTGCAAGTTTCTTTTCATCCAGGAGAGTGGATCAAATCTTTGGCTAAGAAAACTGCAATGAATAAGGAATGGTATCAAAACATCCTCCAAGAGTAACTTTTCCCAACGATCCAGAAGCAATTTGGAGAAGCTGATATTGGGGCGAATTGCAGAAGTCTCAAAGAAGAAGAATCAACACTTTTAATACAAACCAGATTCCAAAAACTGAAAACTGAATGCAATGATGTGGAGGTGCCAACATCTAATGTTTTATTCAGAATAGAACACAAATCACAGATCAAAAGTTTAAACTGAGAGAATGTATCATTTTAAGGGAAAAATGTT
>JAUZSU010191130.1:0-12080 GCA_034780255.1 Parotocinclus maculicauda | reverse complement strand
ATTCCAGTCAACGTATGAAGAACTTATCCAGTGGGATCTGACGCGCTTTTGCTGTGGCTAAGTGGCGACTTGTGGCTAGTTTTTTTGTAGTAAATGGAAATGTTAGGCAAAGACCTGTAGGTGGCAGTAGAGGGCTGGGGAAACTTGGGAGTTTTCGGGTAATAATGCCAGAGAAGAAGAGTTTCTTTACGGAAATTACATACTGTACACGTTCTTTGGTCAGATTAAGCGGAATTTTGGTCCAAATAAGCGAATAACATTACACTTATTTGATAGGATTTGTTTTGGTACTTCAGGATTTGGTCCGACTAAGCGGCTGGTCCCATTAACCGGTGGTCCTATTAACCGGAATCGACTGTACACAAATTAGTAAAGCTGCATCTGACCTAAAAGTGGAATTTGAAAGTCATTTTAGTATTACGCATTACAAATAATACACTTATTGACAAAAAAATAAAGCACCAGATACACATGTTGGATTGCTACAAACTTTGCATGCAATTATGTTGCAAGTAGATACACAAATGATTACAAGTGAGGTCTGATTAAACATTGGGTCATGCCACAAAAGGGCTTAAAAGACCACACAGTTTATACAAAACAGTCTCAATGGCAGAGTAGTGCCTCTTGGTAAGAGACTTGACTGCTAGACATGCCTCTACAACATACATGAATACAATTTGCCAAATTGACTGGGTTTGAGAGGGGACACATCATTGGACTAAACGGAGCACCATCCTGACCTAGTTGTTATTAAATGGGAGAAGTGGTTCCGTTATGACACCACCAGGAAAGAGGTAATTTGTTGTCATAGCATCCATTACATGTCCTGCTTAAAGTAGTTTTTACTGTGATAATGAATAACCAAACTGTGTACTGGTGACTGTTTGTGTCAACATTCATCCATTCACAGCAGTGTAGTGTGTTGTAAGGCACAGATCTTAAGAAGAGATTGAAATGCTCTACCTGCAGACTGCCTCGTGGGCAGTATTCTGTGACAATGCAGATGTTGGGAGGGTCAATGCATGCTCCAATAAAGCGGGTTAAATGATCATTCTGTTCATCCCTCATCTGTACGGAAGCAGTGAGATAGAGAAAGTGAAGAGAAAGACAGTCCAACTTACAGAAAATATATAATAATGTAATAACTATAATTAACAATACAATATCAGAAAATCAGAAAAAAGTTAGGACACTATGGAATATGCATTTAAAACAAGACACGGTTACAATAATGTTGACTTTTATGTTTGAAATTTCCCAGAAATGTATTGCAATTACACGTTTTGTTATACACCTCTTATTTCCTTTGTGTGTATTGGAACAACACATAAAAAACTAAACAAAAGCCAAAAGTGATATAATTTCATGTCCCTCCAAAAGTGGGCTGGACAAAATTGTTGGCACCTTTTTAAAATTGTGGATACGGGTAAATACCTTTGTTGCAAGCATGTGATGCTTGTTTAAACTCACCTCAGGCAAGTATATAATATACAAATACATATTATACATTCCCCATTCTTATTATACATCGTGGGGGTAATTACGTCCCGCATCTTTGGGTCCACACCACATATCATAACAGAACGACGTGGCCAACATGGACCCAGCGGGCCCCCACGACGTACCTGTGGCAATTCGCCTTCAGGGTGAAGCCATTGGGCGCCACGAGACAGCCATAAAGAAGCTCACCGCACGATTAGCTCAGGCTACCGTGGCCGGTACCCCCCCCCCCAGCGCTTCCGCCCCTGTTCCCTGCACCCCGGTTGAGACTCCACTGCCACCGCCTGAGCGCTTCTCCGGTGACCCCACCAAGTGTCGAGGGTTCCTGCTACAATGCGGTCTGATTTTTGAGCTACAACCCTCGCGCTTCCCGTCTGAGCGCTCTAAGGTGGCATATATGGTCTCTCTCCTTTCCGGTAGGGCCCTAGAATGGGCCACTGCCATGTGGGAACAAAAGGGGCCTGATAGTGCCTCTGAGGAGGCGTTTTCCATCGCCCTCAGGGAGACCTTTCTCCACCCCTCGGGGAGGAGCCAGGCGGGGCCACGCCTGGTGGACATCTCCCAGGGCGATCGCCCAGTGGCGGACTACATAGTCGAGTTCCGCACCTTGGCAGCGGAGGCAGGATGGGGGGAGGCCCCACTTATTGTCCTCTTTCACCGGGGCCTAAATGAGGTTCTTAAAGACGAACTTGCCTTTCGGGACCCTCCTACCTCCCTTTCTGCATTCTACAAACTTTCGGCGTCACTCGACAACCGCATCCGTCAGCGGGCTAACTCACGCGTGCCTCGGCCCCTTTTACGAGGCTGTGACCCTTCTAGGTCCCGTCCAGATTTCGTCCCTGAGCGGTCCCCGTCACCCGAACCAATGCAGCTAGGTGGCATGGGCCCTGCCAGCCCCCCAAAAGGGGCACCTCGTTTAAACTAAGGGCGTGTCGCCAGAACAGGGCTCCGACGACATGCGCCAATTATGTGACGGATGGGGGCACTTTTTTGAAGGCAACCCCGGTGTGGAAGACAGGGTTCGCCACCGTTCGGGCCGGTTTAGATTCAGGATCGGTCGGCAATTTCTGCGACCGAGGGCTGGCCCGACGCCTCGGGTTACCCCTGGAGCACCTTTCAACCCCCATGTCAGTCTGTGGGGTCGACGGACGGCAGCTCCTAGGGGGCCCTATTACCCACCGGACCCACCCCCTGACATTCCGAGTGGGACGGCATCAGGAACGGCGCTCGTTCTTTGTGACCCACTCCCCGGACATGCCGGTCGTCCTGGGTCACCCATGGTTGCGAGCGCCCAACCCGTCCATTAATTGGGTCTCCGGATCCATCAGTGGGTGGTCACCTGCATGCCACTTGGAATGCCTACGCCCAGGGGGAAGACCCTCGCCCTGCCCCATGGGCGAGTCCCCCCGTGAACTTGCCCCAGACCCCACCTCGGTGTCGCAACACGGCCGCAACCGCAACTCGGTTCACCCACGCCGGCGCCCAGCTCCAGCAGCCAAGCCCCACCAGGGGGACAAGCCGCCAGGCACTTCTTACGTGTATCCACGACCCCGGTCCCTCTTGGCGAAGAACGGTGCCCCCGGGTCGCCCCGTTCAAAGGGCTCCGCCGCTACCACCTCCTGAGGTGGTAATCAATAATCAATAATCAATAATAATAATGATGTCACCAAAAGAAAGATTTGGCCCCTTGAGTCAAATTATTATTTTGGCCCCTGAGGACTTTGGCAAAGACCCTGGTTCCTCAGGAAGGTCATTGACAATTTTAACCTACCTCTACAAAGTTTGGTAGACCCTGAGTTGATATAGAATGCTGTTGAAGACCCTGTTTGGTCATTGACTGTAAATCAAGATTTTTTTTTTCTATTGTAAATTGCAAATGCCCTGAGGTGCCTGGAATATTATCGACATTCATTTGGTCATTTTGTCTCTCTCAAAGGCTCTATTGAAGGTTTGTCTACAGTGTTCCAGTGCCCCTACCAAATCAATAACTATAATTCAGTCAGATTTTTATCCGCTACTACAAAATTTGGCAAGTTTTTTTGAAGGGGCACCCTGAGGTGACTATTCATGCCCATCGGACCCCTAATGTCCCCAAAAAAGGAAATTTGACCCCTGGGTTGATATGCAATGCAGTTGGGGCTCCTTTGCTCCATGGCAAGTTAATTGATTCAGGGAGATTTCATCCTGCAGAACTGGGAAGTCTTGGGCCCGTTTGCACCATGAGGTGACCTGAACTCCTAGGTCTCTGAAGGGCAATGGTGCTGCAGGGGCCCCATAAAGGCTATTGACTGCAATTTTGTCAGATTTCAGCCTAATTTTACAAATACCCAAAAGGGTAAGATCCTTGAGAACTGCCCAATGTTTGGTATGTAAATCAGCCTTCTATTTATGGCCACCCAATCTGACAGACCAATGTCCTAGGTTGCCAGGAATGTTACTGACTTTCATTTTGTCAGTTTGTCACTCTCAAAGGCTCGCCCTAAGCTTAAATGTGATGCCTTGGTGTGTCATATGTCTGGTAAAGGTAAAGTCCTAAAGTCCCAATTTAGTCAGATTTTAACCCAACTCCACAAAATTTGTCAAATTATTTACAAGGGGGTACCATAAGGTGATGATCAATACCCTTCGGAACCTTGATGTCACCCAAAAGGAAATTTGGCCCCTGGGGTCCCAGGCAGATTTTGACAAAAATGTACTGAGATTTCGACCTACCACCAAAAGTTTTAGCATGGATGGACCCTTTGCTCCATGGCAAGGTCACTGATTCAGGCAGTTTTTGTCTTGCAGGATGTGGAAGTCTTGGGCCCGTTTGCACCCTGAGGTGACCTGAAATGCTGCAGGGGCCCCATGAAGGCTAATGACTGCAATTCTGTCAGATTTCAGCCTAATCCTACAAATACCCTTAATACAAAAGGGTAAGGTCCTTGAGAAATGCCCAATGTTTGGTATGTTGGTCAGCCAGTTTCTATTTATGGCCACCCAATTTGACAGACTTGGTCCCGAATTGCATTTTGTCAGTTTGTCACTCTCAAAGGCTCGCCCTAAGCTGAAATCTGATGCCTTGGTGTGTCATATGTCTGTTGAAGGTCTGTCTAAAGTGCTTTAGTGCCCTCTAACAAAGCATTAATTACAATTTAGTCAGATTTTAACCCAACTCCACAAAATTTGGCAATTTTTTTACATAAGGACATAAGGACATCAATACCCTTCAGAACCTTGATGTCACCCAAAGGGAAATTTGGCCCCTGGGGTCCCAGGCAGACTTTGTCAAAAATGTACTGAGATTTTGACATACCACCAAAAATCTTGGCAGGGATGGATCTTGGATCACGCTGGGTTGATATGCAGTACAGTTGAGGCCTCTTTGTTTCATGTCAAGAGAATTGATTCAGACAGTTTTTAACCTACAGAACTGGGAAGTATTTAGCCTGTTTGGACCCCAATGTGACCTGAAATACCCTTAAAACCTTTTGGTACCCTGAGAGGGAATGGTGCCAAAGGGCCCCGGGAATGTAATTTAGTCAGATTTCCTGAACTGCGATGCTTTGTGTTACCATGGGTCTGTGGACGGTGCCCCTACCAAATCATTAACTTTAATTTAGTCAGATTTTAACCCCTGATGTCCACAAAAAGGAAATTTGACCTCTGGGGTCCCAGGCAGGTCTTGACAAAAGTTTATTGATTATACCACCAAAATCTTGGCATGGATAGACCCTTTGCTCCATGGCAAAGTCACTGATTCAGACAGTTTTGACCTCCACAATGTGGAAATCTTGGGCCCGTTTACACCCTGAGGTGACCTGAAATGGCCTTGAAACTCTTATTTCCCTGAGGAGCGATGGTACCGCAGGGGCCCCTTGAACCCCATTTAAGGTCGTTGAATGTAATTTACTCAGACAATTGCAATGCCTTATGTTGCCATGGGTCTGTGTTCAGTGCCCCTACCAGATCATTAACCATAATTCAGTTAGATTTTAACCCACCACTACAAAAATTGGCAAGTTTTTTTCAAGTGGGCACACTGAGGTGACAATCAATGCCCTTTGGACTCCTGTTGTCCCCAAAAAGGAAATTTGGCCCCTGGGGTCCCAGGCAAGTCTTGACAAAAATTTATTGAGCTTTTGACCTACCACCACAAATTTTGTCAGTGATGGATCTTGGATCACCCTGGGTTGAAATGCGGTGCCTTGGAATGCCTTAGGTCCATTGAATGATCTGTGGAAGATGCCCCTAATAGATCATTGACAACAATTTAGTCAAATTGTTATTTGGGCCTTTGAGGACTTTGGCAAATACCTTGGTTCCCCAGGAAAGTCATTGACAATAAACTAGACATTTTTAAAACTTTTGACAGAGTTCAACCCACCTCTACAAACTTTGCCACTACAAACAAATATGGGATGACCTTAAGCTGAAATGTGATGCTTTGGAGTTCCATGGCTATGTTGTAAGTCTGTCTAAAATGCTCATGTAAAAATGTATTGAGAATTCGACCTACCACCAAAAAGTTTGGCATGAATGGACCCTTTGTTCTATGGCAAGGTCACTTACTCAGACAGTTTTCAACCTACAGAATGTGGAAGTCTTGGTCTCGTTTGCACCCTAAAATGCACTTAAAACTCAGAGGCCTTAGGGGCCCCTTGAGGGCCAACCAACCTCTACAAACGTTGCCACTACAAACAAATATGGGCTGACCTTAAGCTGAAATGTGATGCATTGGAACGTCTTAGGTCTCTTAAAGGTCTTTGGAAGATGCTGCTAACAGATCATTGATTACAATTCAGAATTCAAATTTTAACGAACCACCACACAATTTAACAACCTTGGTCAAGGTCCACTGAGGAGACCCTCAGAAGACCCTGGTTCACCAGGGAGGTCATTGACTGTAAGATTTCATCCTACCTCCACAAAATTTGATAGACCCTGAATTAATATGGAATGCTGTTAAAGACCCTGAAGTCCTTGAAAAATGCCCCAGGGACCATGTTTGGTCATTGCCTGTAAATCAGCCAGTTTTTACCTATGCCACACAATTTGACAAACTTGGTCCTGGATTGCAAATGCTCTAGGCAGCCTGGAATGTTAGTAACATTCATTTTGTAAGTTTGCCACTTTTAAAAACTCACTATAACCGGAAAAGTGATGCCATGGGTGCTCCAGCGCCCCCAACAGAGCATTAGGTATAATTCCTTCAGATTTTAACCCACCGCCCAAAAATTCTACAAGATGAGGAACGCTATCTAAAACTGACCTTGGACGGTCTGGTCTAGGCCGTGGGTGCAAAATGTTTTAAGGAGGTACAGTCAGAAGATATAAGTGTGACATAGTAACAGACAGAGTGTTTCATAAACATTATGTACAATAGTTATACAATAAGCAAAATACATTAAATCAAAACAGCAGTAGACAAGCTAATTATTCTTACAATCTTCTTTTCTTCTATTCTTACAAAAATAAGTATAACAATGTTTTACTCCTTATGTTCTTCTTGAGCGGCCTGAATGGTACCAGGGCGACCTAAGAGGCCACGTATTTCGGCCCCATTCTTCCCGCGGCCCATTAGAAGATAGAACAGGCAGACAAACAGTTACACATCAGTTAGACACTTTCAGGGCAGCATAGGTGTGAGTGGATTAGTCATGAGATTGCAAGGGCTGATAGCTGTCAGTCCGTCACGAGCAATGGAGTGCATCATTAGGCTCAGATGGTTCATGCAGCAGTCAAACAGGCTATGCCCAGGGCCAGGCAGGCCCAAGAGGCCACAGTGAATCTGTTTTAATACATTGTAACGTAGTCTTGGCTTTGTGGTTTCAGATCACGGACTCACGAACAATCCCCTCTTTGTGACCGGCCGGTCGCAGTGGACACCGAAAAGGAGGGACCTTGAAAAGGACGTCAGCTGTTGTCACGGATCACTGTAACACAAAACAAGAGTGAGCTACCAATTACAGGTGTTTCAATAGTTTTACAATCTGGGGCCCGTTTGATTCTGCCAGCATGAATCCACTGTGTAAAGAGATCTGTTAGGACTGCGGTACAGGTCACAGAAAGTACTTCTGCTGGTTCACTGTACAGGGGCTCACTGAGGCCCAAACTGCGTGCAGTGTTGAGGAAGACATACACGACCTACTTTGTCCACGAGGACGTCGTCTTTCAGGACTGTACCTTCAGAGTCTCAAAAGGATTTGTCAAGGTCAGTAGCAGAAGCCTGGAGAGAGCAAAGGTCAATTCCAGGTAAGATAGCACTTACCAAGTGTCCTGTTGACACGAGGGAGCTGTTAAGACCGCTGGGGACATTACCAGAGGCGGCAGCAGATTTGGCAAGGCGATTAGGTAGAGAATTACCACAAATTTCAAGAGAGTCACTCTGACAATGTGCTTTGGTTTTGACAATAGCTAGTTTGTTATTAAGGAGAGATGCGGCTATGCATGTGATATGGGCTTACCATCCGCAGCAACAAAAACACGGTGTTCCCATATTCCACCAAAGTCATGTGCAACACCAAAGGCGTAGCGAGAGTCGGTGTAGATAGTAACATCCTTGTCCTGAGACAGGATGCAGGCTCTGGTCAGAGCATAGAGCTCTGCGGCCTGTGCAGAGGAAAATGGGAGGCTATGAGCTTCCACAACCACGTCAGGTAAACGACAGACAGCGTACCCACAGAGGTAGACACCATCAGAGGGCTTAGAACAGGAGCCATCAACAAAAAGACAGTCACCTGTAGACAGAGGAAGAGAACAAAGGTCAGAACGAATACTAGTCTCATTAGTAATCGATTCAATGCAATCATGACTATCAGGTAAGTTACAGTCGTCTTGGGCGTTTAGGAGGCGCTGGAGAGCATGTGCAACTGTATCTAAAGAGGAAGTGGCTTTCACAGTGAGATTTTCAGTAGCCAAAAGTATAGTTTCATAACCTGAACGCCTTTGAGCAGACATGTGTTGTGTGTTAAGATGACGCAGGATGTGTGTGACCTGATGTGACGAATGCAAAATAAGTGGATGTGACAAAACTATTTTCTCAGCATCTGTTACCATCAACGCACATGCAGCGACAGACCTGAGGCAGGAGGGAAACCCTTGAGCCACAGTATCTAGTGATTTCGAAAGGTAAGCACATGGACGCATAGCACCACCATGTTCCTGGGCTAAGACAGCAGAGGCCGTGCCATGTTGGTGTGAGACCCATAAATGAAAAGGCAGTTCATAGTTCGGTATGCCCAAGGCAGGGGCTCGACACAGAGCTTGTTTGAGAGCGGAAAAGGCAGTGATCATGTCTTCAGACCACGCCAGAGGTTGTCCCATCGGATCAGTGTGGTTGATCGCGGAACGTAACACTTTGTCATGCAGAGAACAGTCAGGAATCCACTGTCGACAGTAGTTGATCAGACCCAGGAAAGCCATCAGCGCGTGCTTGGTGGCAGGACGATGGGTGTCAATGATGACCTTGATGCGCTCGTTGGTGAGACGGCGGGAGCCTTGTGACAGCTCATGACCTAGATACTGAACAGTAGGTTGACAACATTGCAGTTTAGTCTTTGAGACCTTGAAACCTTTTTCAAACAGTCGAGTTAGAAGCAGCACAGTGGCTTCTTGACATAGTGACTCAGTTTCTGCTGATACCAGAAGATCATCAGAGTACTGCAGAACCACAGAACCAGAGGGCAGTGTAAGGTCAGCAAGTGCATTACGAACTGCGGCAGCAAACACCGCTGGAGAATCAATGAAACCTTGCGGCAACCTGGTCCACGTGTACTGTCGATCTCTATGCGTGAAGGCGAACAGATGCTGAGTTTTGGGCTCTACAGGAATGCTGAAAAAAGCAGAACAAAGATCAATAACAGAAAAACAACTATAATTGTGAGGTATGCTTGACATGATGGCAGGAACATCTGGAACAATTGGTGCTACAGGAATAATGATCTCATTAATTCGTCTGAGGTCCTGCGTAAACCGCCAGGTACCATCAGGTTTAGGTACTGGGTTGACAGGTGTGTTGTAAGGGCTGGTACACGGTACCACGACGCCTTGTGTGATCAGGTCAGAGAGGATGCCATCAATACCAGCAGCCTTCTGCGGGGACAAAGCATATTGTTTGATGTATACAGGTTGCAGATGCTTCACAGTAGCCTCATATGGTTCACATTTTACAAGTCCTATGTCGTTTTTGTGTTCTGCCCAGAGAGGAGCAGGCAGCTGTGAGAGGAAAGAAGGGAGGGGTGAGGAGGAAACCAAAGAAGAAGCCAAAATGTTAAAAGGGAGTCGAGACATAGAGAGAGCACAAGAATTAATGACATCATCGCCACGAGCGATCACAGTCATGTGAGAGCCTGAGAAAGTTATACAGAGGCCAAAATTACTCGTGAGGTCACGTCCCATGAGATTGAAGGGGCAATTGGGCATAAAGACAAAACAATGTTTTACAACCAGAGAGGGATCATCAACGCACGAGACAGAAAGGGGGGGGCGTAAAGTAACAATCAAAGGGGACCCCGTCGATTCCCACAGAGCTGACCGACTGACTAGTAAGATTACCCTTATACGGGTGCCTGACTGAAGACATAGTAGCGCCAGTGTCAATCATAAAAGGCAGCTCCTGACCATTGACGCGCAACATGACTATGGGCAGGGCTTCATTCGCATGAGAGTGAAAAGAGAGACTTAACAAAGCGGTGGTCGGCTGGGGTGCGCTCTGAAGGCCTCCCTAGTACTGATTTCGGGATTGGGGGTTTTGGGAATACTGTTGGGAGTAGCCCTGTGGAGGGCCAGTATTGACAAAACGCTGATGCTGTTGTGAGTGCGGTGGGGGGCCATAACTAGTTTGTCCTGACTCATCCCGCTGTTTCTTTCTACACTCCTTAATCCAATGACCTTCTTTACCACAATAATGACACTTCCCTGTCTTTGCCTTTCGTCTATTTCCTTCATTCCTTCTGTGGGGTGGCCTTGGGCCTCCACCACCTTGCACATTCAAACATGCTTTATTTTTCACATCAAACAGACCATCTGCCTCTAATACACAGATCTTTTTACCTGCCTTCCTTATTAGAAGATTACTTCTATCACTCAAATGGTATTTGAGGACATCCCTTATCTCTGGCCTACAGTTAGCCAGGAAAGTGGACAGGAAGAGCGGGTTGGACTGTCCGTTTTTTAGTTCCATGGCCCCCAAATGGATCCAGACCTCTCTAAAACGGGTCCAAAATTTGGCGGTTGACTCGCCCTTTTCCTGTTTACAATTAGTGACCTGAGACAGGTCTCTACTGGCTTGCTTCAACCCCAATAAATACCTAGTCAGGGACTTTCTTAGGATATCTAAGGCATCCGGTTTTGCCCATGCAAAGTCAGACACAACCTTCTTCTTGGTCTTACCATCATCAGATTTTGTCTTAATCTCTACATTGTTCGGCTCGTCCTGTTCGGGGCTTAATAGAGGGACTTCACAACTTAGTTCAGTCTCATCGTATGCGTCGCCAAGTTTATTTTG
This sequence comes from Parotocinclus maculicauda, assembly GCA_034780255.1. Lineage (NCBI taxonomy): Eukaryota > Metazoa > Chordata > Actinopteri > Siluriformes > Loricariidae > Parotocinclus > Parotocinclus maculicauda. The sequence continues at coordinate 1,090 of JAUZSU010191130.1, read as the reverse complement.
TAAGATAAACCGGTAATCGGCACCCGTCAGCTGACAGTGACGAGACGATTTAATCAACATGTCCACGAAAGGAAGCGGATTTTCGGGGGACGGCAAAAGGCTGATTATGTCTTTCAATGCGGATGGGGACGGGGGCTCCACTTTAATGCCCCTAGGGCCGCTAACCCACACACAGGCGGCATTCTGCGGGGGCGGATCGGGCCATTCATCGTCTGAGTCATCATTTCTCTGGTTTTGGACAGGGAGTTTTTTAGATCTCACAGACTCCTTCTTGGGTTCACCACCAGGAGGAGGAGGAGGAGAATTAGAGAAGCTTGCTACAGTCGTCAAACTAGGATAGAGGCAGGCAGAATCCTTAGGGGAATTCTGTGAACATGGAGCCTCATAGGATGGGGGTAGGGGGGCTGACGCAGTTTTAACCTGAGTTTTTTTCATGTTTAGAGGGCGCGCAAGCTTTCTTACCCTTTGGGGCAAGGTTTCTTAATTTTCGAGGCGTAAAAATACCCTGATACTCGTCCCATGTTTTCTTCATTAATTTCCACGTTTCGTACCCTTTACTCATATACGAATAGTCCCATCCAGGATCACCTTCACCTTCATAAATCATTTCATGGGCCTCTCGGAGGCGACCAGCATCAAAGGAACCCGTTCTAGGAAAGCGATTTCTATGGATGGCTTCAGTCCATCCGGCCAAACTGCTGAGCCATGGCTCGACATAAAATCCATAACCACAGCGATACATCCAATCTGCTGGGTTTTCGTCGGGTAGCGGCTTAGGGTACGTACCTCCCATGATTACAATGCTTATAAAACCTTCACCAATTACCAGTCGACACGGAGAGACACACGTAAAATTAACGTTTTCCAAATTCGAACGTCCGCTCTATAAATGCACGCGCCTACGAGTAGGGCTTATCTGTCGGGACACTAGATGTCAACGAGAATAATCAGACTTTCACTGATTATGCCTGTCCGTCACAGGGCTTATAATACCTGCAGGGTTTTCCTACGAATTACGACCGATCTAACAAATACGTAACAGTAATACTTCCACCAGGTAGTCAAACTATACTTTGTCTTACCTGATCAG
>JAUZSU010191120.1:0-12081 GCA_034780255.1 Parotocinclus maculicauda | reverse complement strand
CATCATCAGTGACCCCTCACACCCTCACTGTGGACTGTTTTCCCTGTTGGCCTCTGGAAAGAGGTTCCGGAGCATTCAGTGCATGACCACCAGGTTCTGTAATAGTTTTTTTCCCCTCATGCCATCAGACTGCTAAATTCTGAACACTAACGCTTATATGCTGCTGCTGTGTGATCATCAGGTCTATACGAAACATCATGCCCTTCAGTATACTTATTGAAATCCAGCTACCTCTGTGAATATCTATAGATATGCATATATTTATAAATGCTTTTTTCTCTTCTATTCCCAACTATATGCGAGCTAAACGAAATTATGTTCTGTGTACACTTGTGTATTCTGAATGACAATAAAGTTTGTCTAAGTCTAAGAAGAAAGCAAACTAGACCCTAAGTGCATAACTGCACAAGACAAGATGCATAAGTCTGTAATTTAAGATACTGGCATGTTACAGGGCCCGAGTTGGCTACCTATGGCTGAAAAAGAGTAGAACCTTACTGATTTTTTAAATGGTATGAGCTTCATAGTAAGGGTCAGGAAAACCATCCATTGAAAAAAGCTATTGAAACTGAATGGTTAATAAGGGTTAACAATGCTTCTGCAAGGCTGATTTAATTCCTGTAAAGACCGAAGTTCTAGCATAAACATTGTATTAACCATGCAATTCCATAAATATATGCCAAAAAAGGAACACCCAAAACAGAACACAATGATCTGCAGTGATTTCGTTTTATCATGTAATCACTGCCTTGTCTACAGTCTGTAACTGAAACTCCTACCATGAAGCAGCGGGACATCTTTTATATAATGATCCCAGCAACTTCTGCCAAGTTGGTACCTTTGTTTTTAATAGATAAAGGCCTCCAGCTGAGCAGTTGCTGATTGAGCTGAACATCCTGAGAAGTGTGCTTTGTGTCAGTCAAGAGTTAGGCAGGTGCGCATCACTTTTAAGGTTTTTTTTAGTCATAGCTACAACAACAGGGCCTTGCTAACTGTGTGATATGCTCTTCACGGATCAATTTATGTAAATTCTACCATATCATCCATCTTAGAATTCAAAACATCAAGCACTAGACATTTAAAGGCTGCATTAAGGTTATCCGTTTCTCAAATCTGGCCAACTGCATGTCTTTGCAGTGCATGGCCAGGCTGGAGACACTGCCAAGCTGAAATATTAGACCTTTGTGCCACATAAGTGCTCAACAGAAAAAATAAACTATAAATATAAACTGATAAAGTAGATCACATTTAATTACTAAATATGCTCTTTGTCTCTGCACTAAGCATATCTGTGTAGCTTAGTAATTATGGATGATCTCTTTACAAGCAAATGTTTGGTTAAGATGTTAGATTAATTTATTTGCAAAACTGGATAGTCTGATCAGTGCTTGTACCCACAGGCAAGTTTTAGTCTAAAAATCTATTGTAGTTTGTAATCTTATAATTAAAGCCTCATCAATGCCTGCATATTGCCAATTTAAACCAACCTATAAACTACAGTGCAACTTTGCAAAGTTCAGTAGGATTTAAAACCTATTTTTGGGTTTTTTATTTAAAACCTAAAATGTATTTGTGCATATTTTTTGGCGTATTTTGGATTTCAGTCTTGAAATACTATTGCCACATTTATATAGAATGGTCTGCCATCCTATAACATTTCTTGACATTAAATGTATAGGGTGCTTTTCACTAGCCCTGAATGGGATTTTTTAACAATAATTAATCAACCTGTCAAAGTCATGTAACCTTGTATCCAGCTTAGAATCAAGAAAATCTGAAATCAGGATCATGATTGGCTTCTCATATTTTCTTTAAATCTATGCAGGAAAAATGTAAAAGGTAAAGTAAAAAAAGGTCAAATTAAAATATAAATTAAGATGTCTTATTATGTGTAACAGCATTGTATTAAGTAACACTAACTGCTGCCCCACTGGACGGATAAAGGAAGTGCAATATGGCTGGACATTAAATGAAGTGATCATATGCAATCATAAGTGTTTGTTTGCCCTATTTTAAAAACCATCACCTGTCACTGCGTGAAGATATATAAAAGCCCTTTAAAAGCCCACCAATTCTGACTCTGATCTATGTACAGTATGTGAACAGGGGTCAAACTGAAGTAGAAGATACATGAAGGTGAAAATTCTACACAAGGTGACTTAACATTACAGTCATATGTACGCTCAAGTCAATGCCAATTTAGAGTAATCTGGAAACCTATCACACATATTTGGACTGTAGGAGGAAACTGGAGCAAACCCACGCAGGGAGAGCATTCCACACAGAAAAGACCCTAGGATTGAACTCAGGACCTTCTTGCTGTAAGGTGGCAGTGCTACTTACTGAGCCACAGTGCCTCTTCTTCAATACTGAAGCTCATGTGAGATCATGTGACAACCTCACCAAGTAAACTACGCAAACGCAAAACAGCAAAAGCCCTGCAGAAATATCTAGAACTTGCTTTACCTAAAAGTTTGTCTATGTAATAAAAGACTGGTGTTAAACACAACATGAACAAAACCTTACCCCAATTATGAAGCACAGTGGAATAGCATTGTGGTTTCTCTTTCACTAACTGAACAGCTGTTAATAACTGAGTGAAAAATTACTTTAATTTATAGAATCAAACAGGAGAATGTCAATGTAGTGGTCCCAAACCTTAAGTTTAATGCAAGTTGATAGGGTTATGTAAATTGTCAATGCTAAACAAACAAAATGATTTAATTTGTCAAATCAGCATTTAGAGCAAACTGAAATATTGGGGCTTGATCTTAAGGTTATTTACACATCTCCAGAAATCCTCCTCCCCATGTGCAAAGCAGATCAAAATCTACAGGAAACAGTGTTGCTCCGTAGCAGTTATTACATGCAGTTCCTATATACAGCCTTAACTGCTAAGGCTTAGTTAAGATATCCAGTCTAAACAGAAAAAATACAACATGTTATTAGTGAAAGCAGAATGTTTTTTTTGTCTAATATGCAATCTGCTACCTCAATAATGTGCAATATGTAATAATATTACAAGTACTTGTTTCTGTTAAATATATGCAACAGTAAATGCTTGTAAATTTCTGCAAATTTATCAACTATATCATATTTTTATATTCCATATGCCATACATCTGTCTGCACTTTTTAGCACTTTTATATTTCTATATCTATGTATATTTATATTTCTTGTGTTTCATCTTTTATTATTTTTTACAAACCGCTGAAAATTCTATAGATGTATATTTTGTTCCCTCTTTTGCTGCTGTGACAACTCAATTTCCCTTGTGGGATAATAAAAGGTATTATCTTATTATAATTACTTTTATGAACATCTTGTCATCTTATTGTATTTATTTATTTACTTATATTTTCAGCACTATTTATTTATTTCTGTTACTGCCCAGAATTCAAGGGCTTTGTTGGGCTTGAGAAAACATTTTCTGATTAACCTAATAACCAGTGTAATATCAAGCAGTGAAAAATATTCTAGCCTTCTCCAAGGAATGGCAATAGACAGTAAGAAACCATCCACTGCTAACACAGTAACAGGATGATAGACAGGAAAGAGTTTGTGATTTCATTGCACACCTCAATTGCAAAGACCCATATTTTTTCAAACTTCAATGCTTCCAAGGCACTGTGGGAGGCTTGGGTAAAAAACAGATGATGGCTGTCAGAGCAAACACTAAACATATAAATTCATTTATTTAATATGTAATTTAAATAATCTAATATCTTTATACTAATGCTAACATTAGCCTCGTCACCTACAGTGGCTAGCACTAAGGAAATGTTAAGTGCATAAATCCACTGTGTTAAAGACTTCTGTCAGGGTCAGTATTCTAAATGTAATAGTATGTATTATTGGGTTTTCGATGGTTTTACCCACAATTGACAGGACAGGCATGCGATAAATCAAACCTTGAATGCTCTCAGAATTCCTCAGATTTTCTGTGCCTTACTCTCTAGCTCAGCTTATTATACCAGGCACCAAGCCAGTTCATGTATTGTTGCTAAGCTGGATAAGAAGTCTACAAAACACACAGGGAAAAAAAAAGATGGCACTAATTTGGCCAGCTTCAAGAAAGCACACAGATGGAGACAACTGGAAGCTATATGCATTTTTTTTTATTTATAAGTTTCTAATTTTCTCAAGAACACATCACAAAAGTTTGATTAGCTTCAGATTAATGCAATAATTGAGACACCGTTGGGTGCTACCTTCATCACATTAACACTGTATTTATTTATCTCTGAATACTAATATTAGAATGATGATCGCAAAATGGCATACATAGAAGAGTGGAATCAGTTTTGTAGTTCATTGTGGGTAGTATAACAGTTTAAAGGAATTCAGGTTGAACATGAGGTTATTTCAGGGTTAAAAGTCATAAGACTGTCAAAGTTAGAGGTGGGTATCTAACTTAAATCCTTTACAATTTGCTTACACGTTATGGCCAAAAATGTGTGAACACAGCTTCTTGTTATTTTCATTCTAACATCTTGTTATTCACATTCTAACATCTTCATAATATGAAACGTACAAAAGGTGGCAGCAGAATGGGTTATAATTACCTCAATGCCACTATCATTGGCTTTTATTTTCCCAACACACTCCACGCCCTTAAAAGAAAAGTCCACAAATAGATGGCTTGCCGACCTTGACAGAAAACTTCAAAAAAGTCAATTGACAAAGAAACAGCAACGTAACACCACTGGCCACCTTTAAGATGAACTGGAATGGCAAATCTGAATACGTTTACATGCACTTACAAATCCTATCATAGTCAGATTTCTGCAATTGTCCAGTATTTAAGTGACCATGTATACAGCATTCTCTTATTTTAAACTTAAATTAAGCAATCCTATAAAGATAGCTAGAATTTTTCTCAGTAATCAAATTTCTTTGAACATGTATGTTCAGAAAACTTATGATTTCAGTCAGTTTTCTCAGTTTCTGTGCATGCAGGCAAACATAAGAGTTTTTACATGACTGTCTGGTCTGCTTTAAGTCTAAGGGAATTTGTTACTTTTTATTTTGTCTCCATAGATATGGTTGTTTTTTAACTCAAGAAATCCCTATAATTAAATACAGCATGGCTATCAAACACTGAGTAGACACTAACACAATATATTCTTGAGAAAATGAAGACTGATTAAACTGAGTAGAAATTAGATTATTGCCCAAATCATTTAAACCCAGTGCTTTCCCATTATCTGTTTACCCATGTTGACAATATCTGATTATCTGCAATTATCTGATTATTAAGTGAATGTACACGTGTTAGTTGAGTTAGTGCTCACTGTCCAGCATCAGTGGCAGACCTAAGTCATGGTCCAAAACCTAGGTTTCTAGATTAACAAATAAGGTTCACAAATGTGTTTTTTTGTATTTAAATCACAGAACCACAAACCTTACAACATATAGCATACAATATGGCAGAAGGTATGGTGACACTGCTACTTATTAGTGGAGATCAGGTACTTCAGCCACATTCATTGCTTTCTATATGCATACAGCCACAACTGCCACAGGGAAAAGATCCATCCTTATTACCAACTAACCAGCATCATAACATTGCCACTGTCTCTTGTGGGTATGTAATGAGATTCTGCAGTTATTGCGTATGAATAGATTCTGTACAGTTTTTAAATAACATTGTGTATTTGCAGATGTAAGGCAGCAGTTACACACTTTTATAGTGTTTATGTGCCAAAGGATGCTACTGAAGCCAAAGTGGGAAAGGTAGTAAAAGGCCCCTGGCACCAATCTAATGGGTTCACAGAATCCAGTCAAACCTGGATTCAGTTATTATGATTTGCTGGTTTATGGTAATTTGCATGATATTGATGATTGTCGTTATTCTTTTAGGTGAGGCTCCACGTTGCATTATCACACAAGAAATGGATGGTCATTTATTGCTGCCTAATGTGAATGTGCCTTTAGCTTGTGTGTTCTTTATAGTTTTTGTTTATGGTATAGAAAATACGTTGTGAAACTGGGAGCTCTTTTTATTTAGTGGAGTCTACCCCTGGTTTGATGATTAGGATTTCGGCATGTAAGCTGAAAGCCAACATTCTGGTTTACTAAATCAAAGAAGATAAATGACCTGAAATGACTTTTTGATACTCCCACAGAACTGAATCTATTTAACTTAAACAAAACACTCCACAGAAGGTTCAGCAGCACTCCTCTTCCCATAACCCTGAAATCCTTATCTGTAAATCTCAGTGGCTGTGTGGAACTGTCAAAGAACATGGCTTAGTGGCTCAGAGAAAAGTCACAGCAAGGTGAGAAGCTTTGTGTTATTCAAAGAAAGCTTGGGCCTTCTGTAGTACAAGTTTCATATTAGCATTCTCATCATTCATGGGCAATTCTTCTCATCGAGCTTCCATGCAAGCATGCTGCATTTGTCAATGACAAAGCAAAGCAACATTTATTTGCATACCATTAAATAAGCATTTAGTCTAGTAATGTTACCAAATACATTTACTGCTTGTTCAGATGAGGCTCAGGTCAGCTGGCTTTCTAATAACTATTATATACAACTTGTTATACATTGAATATGAATACAGTACATTGAATATTAATACTTTGTAAGGTCAGTCCTTCCAAACAGGGGGTATTAGGGGTATGGCATCCAAGCAGTCTCTAAAATACATGGGTTGCAGAGATCACCAAAAGATCACTGCAAGATGTCATGGAGATATTGCTGTAAACACACTTGACACCCTCAAACCAATTTGTATTTCAGCAATACTTTTACAGCAAATTGAAATTTAAGAAAAAAAAAAAAAGAGGTATTCATTACAGATACAGGTAATTCTATACTTTACAAGTTTTAACTTTGCCTTATGACTAAGATATCTGTAAATTTATTTCCTTTGTGTGTCGTGTGCTGGCTGATGTTGTACTTTAGAAATTGTGCATATTTTTTATATTGGAGGATAAAATATGCCGCCACAGTAGCTCAATGGGTAGCACCGAGTCAACATGACTTTACTCCTGGTAGTCCGGTTTTCTTCCCTACATAGTCCACCCCATCCCCAAAAAAACCTGCAATACTTCCACTGCTAAGCTAATTAAATGTTTACATTAAATGACAAACAAAAACACAAATAAATAAATACTTGATTGAACACTAAATGTTAAAAGAAAATATGCATTCATACAAATTACCTATACTGATTAATTATTTTAAAACAATGTAATAGTCTCCTCCATCACCCATTACCATTTAATCAATTTACATATAATTAAAATGGGAAACAATCCCGTAATTGAGGAAATGAGTCCCTAATAATGTTTGCACCAGTGATCTCAGAGAAAAACAAATTTGTTCCAGCTAGGATAGTAGAGCAAATAAATTGACTGCCAGTGTACGTATGGTGGAACCAGCAAGAATTATTATTTCTCTGTTTAATTAGGCGTTTATGTACTTGACAGTTCTGCTCTTGACATTAAACAGAAAAGGATCCCGTGTAATCCTGGATTACATTTCAGTACAAGAGAAAAACAAAGCTCTCCTTTGCTCAGTGTACCTGCTGTTAAGAGGTGATAATCCATTTAGTTTTCATATATATATATATAAATAAAATATATAGCTTGAAATCAAAACATTGTCCTGACCATAACTCCAGCACACACATTTAAAAGGGCTCATTTTCCAAAATCGTTACAGTCATGTTGTAAAATGTAGTTAAATACAGTCTTCACTGTATATAATGAAGGCTTGTAGGTGGACAAACGTCATCATACCAGTGTTTGTGGATGCAAGTTCTGGGGTGTCCAATAACTTCTGCCCATAAAGTGTTTACCGTTTAAAGAAAAAGAGATGAATGATGTTTCATGTTTATAGACTCTAGAATGGTGAAATCATATGACAGCTCTAATCTAATCTACTGATCAATTATACTGCTCACAAAAAGTAGGGTATATTTCAAAATTAAAATGCAGCAATTAAAAAAAAACATTTGATTTGATTCAATTAAACAAGATAATCAGAAAAGCAAATAAGAAGTCAAAGAAAGTTGTTCAGTTACACAAATGTTATAATAATAATAATTATAATAACAATACGTTATATTTATGCAGTGCCTTTCTAGTACCCAATGTAGCCTTACAATAGGAGGAAAAAGAAAATGTAGTTGAGATCTGCAAGAAATTCTAAAGAATATTTCAGCACTATAACATCAAAAGCTATACACATAAAATGTGTAACAATGATTAGGTGTGTGTAGTTAAGAGTTCAGTTGTACCAGTTTCTGTGGAATTGTTGGGAGTCTGAAAAAGGCAGTGGAAGAGGGACTGGGCTCAATTCCGGGTGGGATTGCAACGTGAAGGTCAGATGATAACAAGACCCAAACTCCACGAAGGAAAACCAGCATAAAACCCAGTCAGCATGTCCTCCCCACATATGCATGGGTTTACACCAGGTGTGCTGGTTTCCTTCCACATTCCAAAGATATTCATGTTAAGTTAATTGGTGTTTCTAAAGTGCCCTCAGTGGAAGAGCATGTGTTTGCATATGTGAGTGTATGTGTCCTACGGTACACGTTGTGAAACACTGCTACAGCCAGAAGTGTTATCGGGTGTCTGACCAATTCATGTGTGAGCTCTGTGAATTGGTAAATAATTTAATCACATACACAGAGTTGAGGATGAGTAAAATGATTTGCATGTAATTAACTGAAAATTACAGTATACTGTATGAAAGAGAAAGCCAAATAAGAATTCAGACCAGAATGTCAGTGGCAAAGGAAGAAAATGAAATTTGGGACAGTTTTTCACTAGCAGTCTTGTCTGGGGTGAACACATTTGACAGAAATTCAAATTGGCATGTCTGTGGGTACAGACTTGAGCAGACAGCCACAATAGACCACAGGGAAGTAATGTCATTATTCATTTCCTAACAAGAACTTGAAAGATCCAATTCAACAACACGGGGTCAAATAGTGGTTTTGCTAGACCTCGTATTGAATGAGCCACATTTTGCAGAACAAGTATGTGACATTTTATATGAAAAAAGTACAACATTTTAAGAACATTACACTGAAGTTTCTATGAGTTGGGCAGGAGGTGCGTGAATACCAGCACGAAAAGTAAAGGTTCGAGGTACACAACATTTATTTATATAGGATTTATTGTTATTAATAATAAAAGAAGCTTTAAAAAAGCTTGATCCCAAATAATCAAGTCAACTCAAATTAGGAACACATAAACCACATATTCCTTTTATGCACACCCATATCCCTTAATACTATCCCAAAAGTGAAGTACTGTACAAAGACATAATTAATAACTGTTAATGGGACATACAATAAATAAATACATTATGCATCCCCTGCTAATCTAACAGCATATAGTACTTCCTGTCAATTTCTTTGGTAACTGCTGACCTTAAAGGTTTTGTTCTGGCACACAATAAGGGTGTTGGGTCACTGGAACAGCTTCAATTCTTAAAGTCTCTGAAACTGTACTGGAAAGGAATACTGTTCTGGCAACCAAAATTTTCTTAATTGGTGTTGTGGTTATACAGTATCTTACAAAAATTGGCACCAGTCACATTTGTATAACAATTTCACTATATATTTTGATAAGATATGTCACTTTAATACAATATAAAGTAGACAGTATACTTTAAGACTGAAAACGATCCAATATTACATATAAGTGAGTGGCAAAAGTATGTGATCCTCCAGGATTAGCTTAATTTGACAGTGGAATTACAGCCAGGTGTTTTTAATCAATAGGAAGATACTTAGTGAGTGAGAACCCTGTTATTTTTACGGCACAGTGATCTATCAATTTCTGACATTCACAATAAATAAATGTTTGTAGAAGCGCATCATGGCATGATCAACGGAGAGTTCTGAGAACCACAGAAAAAGTTGCTAATACTAATCCGACCACTCAAAACCAATCAAAAGCACTTCTAAAAAGTTTGGACTCCATTAGTCAACAACCAAACCGACTTTGTACACATGGAGGAAACTGATGAACACAGTTGTCCATTCCTAGGAATAATCAACCAACAATATCACTCCTAGAACAATGCGTGCAATAGTCTGCTGACTCATGAATATTAGCCTGTGTAAAACCAAGGGTAAGTTTCAAGCAACGAAGGGCTCTTTTTACACAGCCTAATATTCATCAGTCCTGAATCACCGGAACACTGAACAGAAAGGCTGTGCAAGTTGAGGTTTCAAGGGAAAAGGCATTGCTCTTCAAAAAGACATTTATACCTATTGCTGCCTAACGCTATTGTAACAAGGTTTCTGTCAAAGTCCAGAACTTAATCCAATAGAAATGCAATACCATCCACAACTTTTGCACAGTACCGTGTATATAAGCTTATACACGCATGCACACACGCACGCACGCACACGCACACACATGCAGATACAGGCTATTAAGATTCATGTAATTGTGGGGGTTAGGGTTATTCTGTACAAAAAACATACTTACCGTACAAGACCAGGTGATGGGTTTGGAACAAGGAAGCTTTTCTCCAGGTCTCTCAGCACGTCATTGAGCATACGAACATGGGAAGGTTCACGTTCCTTGGGGTCGTTGGCTGGGCGCATGATCTCTGACTGAAAGAAGCCAGAACTTTCCCTCAAAGTGGCAGCGGCAGCTAAGAGATCAGACCTGATTAATGGGTCATCTGTGAAACAACATATGGAGGAGAACGAGATGGTGAGAATGAAATAAGGAATAGAAATAAACTAGAGGTAGATTGTGCCAACTGAAAAAAATGCTAATTGCAGGGTATGTAAATTCCAGCAGATGTTATTCCACACCTTAAAGGATAATTTGCTTCATTTCTTCTTGGTTGCTCAGTACTGAGTATTATATCTATCTAGATAGATAGATAGATAGATATACATAAACACACACAGTATATACACAGTGGGTACAGATATTATTCAGATCACTTAATTTTTTACTCAGTGTTTTGTTTCAGCCATTTGTTAAAATAAAAAAAGTTCATTCTATTTATCATTAATGTACACTCAGCATTCCATCTTGACAGTTGACAGAAAAAAAAACAGGCATGTAGAGATTTTTGCAAATTTATAAAAAAAAAAAAAGAAAAAATTAAATATAATTATCCAGTATTTAGTAAAAGCCTTTTGAGTTAGTACAGCCATGGGTCTTGTTGGGAATGATGCAACAAGTTTTTCACACCTTGATTTGGGGATTCTCTGCCATTCTTCCTGGCATATCCTCTCCGTTTCCATGTTCAATTGGATTAAGGTCAGGTTTCTGGCTGGGCCAGTCAAGAATGATCGCTGATTTATTCCGCAGCCACTCATGTTATTTTAGCTGTGTGCTTAACCTCATCGACTTGCTTGGGCACAATGACTTAGGGTCATTTTCTTGTTGGAAAGTGAATCTTTGGCCCAGTCTGAGGACCTGAGCAATCTGTAAGAGGTTTTCTTTCAGGATATGTCTGTACTTGGCCGCATTCATCTATCCTTAAACTGCAGCCAGTCATCCTGTCCGTGAAAAACACCCCATAGCATGAGCATAGGGCAGGTGATGAACAGTGTCTAGTTTCTTCACACATACCGCTTAGAATTAACGCCCAAAAGTTTAATCTTTGCATCTCATTTGCATATTCAAACAACTTTTTTGACTTTTAATTTGCTTTTCTGATGAACTTCTTTAATCAAATTATTCATTTTTAATCACTTCATACATGTCAATGTGCGTTTACTCCAGGTAGATTGGTTTCCTCCCACAAGATGTGTGCGTGTGTTAGATGTAGGCATTAGTTAATTTTGTTGCAGCTGTACCAGTTGGACATCCAAAATTAAGAGGATGTTGCTGAATCACTTTACAATGATGGAGCCTCGGGTCACCTTCATATACGTATATTATGAGTGCAGTGAACAAGGTTTTCAATGCTGCTAATGGTCGTATGTATTTTGAATATTTATATAAGGAGTATGAGACATACTTCAGTCTTAATTAATTAATCTTGATTAAACTGTGTATTCTGCAATAATACATTTACAGCATTTAGCAGACGCCCTTATCCAGAGCGACTTACAATTAATACAGTCTTACAATCCAAGCAATTGT
>JAUZSU010191109.1:0-12081 GCA_034780255.1 Parotocinclus maculicauda | reverse complement strand
CCCCCCCCCCCCCCCCCCTTTCCTGCACCTACCTATTATCTGCGTATTAGTCAGGGCTTTACCTCTCTATTATGAGTAGCATTGTCGTGACAGGCAGAAAATGGAGGTGAGTGCAGCGAACCATTTAAGAAGCTTAATCAGAGGTTCTGAGTAGAGGCACAGAAGAGCAGAGCAAAATTCTAATCCAAAAACAGTTGAAAAACATAGATATCAGCTCTATCAGGCAGAGAATCAAAAAAGAGAGGAAAAAAACAGTCAGTCCAAAAACAGAGCAATGTTCATTCACTGGATCAGTGACTAGAGTAAAAAATAACATTTTGCCTTATACAACTACATTTTAACATTCAACATATACATTTTATTGATTGTGTTTCTGATTTTCATTGTGCTTATCAATTGATTCCAAGTTTCCATATGTGATAAATATTTAGGTATAAAAAAAATCTTTACTTGCTAAAATGCTGACTAATGCAGGAGAGTCTAAAAAGCTTAAAAAGCTTAATGTGAGTCAAGTCACCTTTATTTTACAAGCTTAACTTACCTTAATATACAAAAACAATGACTTATGACCAGCAAGCTTCTCACAATTACTACACTGCCCACAAAATTTAGGGGATATTTAATTAGGGGATAGTTCATTTTGAAATATGAAAAATTATTACTTTACTTTTTAATCACGTTTTTCATTTTAGAAGAAGAGACTTTATTACCAGTATTAACTGAGAGATTAATAAGTGAGATATGCCTCATGTTCCTAGGTCATAGCTTATTAGTACATTAAGTCACTTTACGTGTTTTAGACTTTTCCATTTGAAATAGGAGGCGGCAGTCGGTCAACTGAAGCTTAATATCACTCATGGTGAATTAATATTATGCTGGTGGATTGAATGTAAATGAATGTGTCTTCTGTACTGTCTCAACCTGTTTCTAGAACAGTGATTATCGTCTAACTAACCACAGAATAAAAAGAAAATGGAAGGTGTTGGTAGAGGTAAGAATCCTTTTGGAACACAGCAGCTTAGGGATTAAAATACTTTTAATGGTTTAAAAAACACATAGTTTGGTTAATCCAGCTAATCAATACATTTGTACTTGTAAAAGTCCTTTGAACTATATATATATATATATATTAAAATGTAGTCTGTCAACTTGACAACACTTAAAATAGCATACACCCCAGCAGTCATTATACCACAACGTCACTTTTGGTATGTGGACAGCATCATAACCATCCTGACATATAATAATGTAAGTTTAAGCTGTGTCAAGCAATGCATGGTGAAATTATTGGCACCCTTCTATATGCATAGATTTAATAGTTTTGCCATTTCAGCACCTCGAAAGATGTCAAAAATCTTTTCACAAGTTAAAATCAGCAAAATCTTCACATTAAATATAGCAAAACAAAATGTCCAAAATCACACAACTACTGTGTGGATCTGATGGACAGTGACAACGCCTATGCTGACTGACAAGCTCAATGATTGTGAATTCTATGCCAGGAGGCAGATCAGTTCACCATGGTCAGAATGAGAATCATTTGGTGTTTGCCATGCAGAAAAAGATATCAGAAAGGTGGCCAGATATCTGTTTTAAATCATTTAAGGTAAATGAACAAAATGAAAACTGAAGTTGAGTATCAACTGCATAACAGTGATATTGAAAGCCATGTGATCTAATCACTGAACCCAGTGAGAACAGGAGTGGACCAATAACTAAACCCTGAGGAATTCCTATAATAATCCTATGAGGCTATGAAACTAAACCTCATCCTGTTGAAAAACAAGAACAGCTGTCCATTGCAGCATGTTCAAGCATTTTTGACAGGAAAATAAGGAGGAATAAGTGCTTTTCAGCATTAAGGCCCTTACAAACAAAAAATGCAATGACACTATGCACTTAGTTATGAATTCTTTAGCAAAATGTACAGATAAAGGTGCTAGATGTCAGATTTTGTAAAACCAAACCATGTTTGCGCTTCTGTTGCCCACACTATAAATGGGATGATATATACCATTGTCCTGCAAAATAATAGTGCTAATTTGGATGCCATTCGTTTTGGTAGCAGGAAAGCAATTTAGAAACCAGCCTGTCATTTTTATTTTATTATCATTGTTAGAATGCACATAAATTAGATTAAACTAATAAGAGTGAATAAAAATAAAAATAGCTTTGACATAAAACCAAAGTCAGCATGAGGAAATATGCATGTCCAGTTGACGAACTGGATTTTATGCCCATCTCTATTTTCTAAAATCTGGCAGAATCAGACAAATTCCCTCATCTATATGGGCTTTTAAAAAGCAAGTTTAAAGTTAGCCCCATGATTAAAATATAAAAAATTCAGATTATACAAAGAGACAGAGTCTCTGCTCAGCTATATTGGATATAGAACGTTTCAAGTTTGCCTTTGTGATTGATTACGATTGCTACTAAACTTTCAAATCTTGTGTACTGGTACATGGTGAATTTGTTCTTAGGTTCCATGAAGTAGGGCTGTGTGATATCATGATATATGTCAACTGTCGTTAGAAAAACATATATTGTTTAATATGACGCTCAGATCAGCAAGCACAAAAAAAGGAGTTTGTACTTAAAAATGAGCTACATCTGTCACATGGAAAACAGAAAAAGTCTGACGTGGAACAGAACTTGTACTTTGTAAAATATAAAATGACTCAAACAAAACTAACGACTCTTACCACTGCATTTAGCCTGTGACTGGAATCAGTTGGTTTTGTGTGTGTGTGTGTGTGTGTGTGTGATGAGATGAGTCATAACTGGTAGTCAAATGAACAGCATAGTGCAGTTACTAACTCTAATTCAGAATTTCACATGTTCATGAGTGTATAGACTTTTAAACACTCCCTGATTTGTTTATGAGACCGTTGATAATGCATGTTCATGAGGAAGTGCTAGAGTTAGAGTTCTACTCGGTCAACTAAATGGCACTCGGTCAACTAAATGTCACACATGTATTGATAGCACAGTACTAACAAGAGAGTAGGGTGACTAATTAGTACAGTTGTGTTTGGAGCCATTTTGTGCTGTTTGCAATACAATGTTTGGAAGAACAACTCCAAAAACGTTTGGAAGGAATATTTTTAATTTAAAACAGCATAATCCTGTTGAATATGTAGAATTTGACAAAGGTAACAAAGGCAAATTGGTTAAAGCTAAAGGTAATGAGAGTGCCGAGCCAAGCACAGGCCTAAAAAAGCTGAACAGAAACATTTCTGTATGCTGTCATTTTTAATTCTATGATGGAAAGATATTGGAATTGAAAAGCGAAAGAAAAAATAATCAGAAATCGACCAAGAAAATTGCAATATATGCATATCTATTAAACATACAATTTAAAAATTTTCACTACATTTCTAAATCAAAAGAATTATTATATGAAGCACCGGTATTGTGAACTACATTGGGATAGGTAATATTGGTCATATCACACAGCCCTACTTTAGAGTATTTAACTGACATACTAGAGATAAACTAACTCAATTCTTAATTATCTAGTCTAAATGTTAAAAAAAAAACACTTTTTAGCTAATAGAATGCCAAATGCCCAATAAAATGTTTTATAGGAGCCCTAGGACTGGAATACTTCAGTTGGAATAAAATATATGCTCCTTTTACTTATTATATATTAATATGTTTTTAATTATATGGACCATGTAAAACATCTCTTGTTTTTTATTTTAAACATAAATAAATAAAACTTTTAAAAAACCTATTTGTCTAATAATTGGCATGTTGTTGTTATGCAACAAGTGTCAAATGTATTCATGAAGGAACAGTGAGCTGACAACAGTGCTCATTATCATTCATTAAGAGACCATGTCAGATTGCTTTTTGAAGAACTTCTACACTTTTCGGTTGCTTGTGCGCTCTTCACTTGCAGTCAACTCTCAGCAGCTGTGAAATTATCTCACACTGGAGAGCAGAGCTGCTTTATCGCCCACTGAGCAGCACTAAACTTCAGATAAAGCAGGAGTGAGAGCGAGTGCACATGTGCGAGAGAGAGACGATTGCCACAGTCTATCTGTCTCATGTTAGTGTCGCGTCACACCACTGCAGCAGCACAGATAAGAGAGGAAATGGAGGGAGATGAGCTAAAGGACTGGCCAACAGGGAGAAGGTTGACCTTGTGACATCCCATACCCCTACTATCCCAACTCACCTACTCTCGCTGCATTCCCCAACTACCCAGCACTACCTACATCTGGTTTTAAGACGATTAAGTTTGGCTCTTGATTTGGATTTTTCTGAATGTGATTTCACATTGTTTATAGGCATCCAATTTATTTTAGATGAACTTGTGGCAAGTGAACACTTATTGCTTGTTCTCATTTAATTATAATTCAGTCTACACACAGTATAAAGCTTACTTCCTGTTTGTTATTTATTTATCCAATCATTACTCTTCAGTAGTTCTTTTACGGGACATAATATGGCTATCACATCCTCACTTATTCACACTGAGGGTCAGTCTAATTACCTTAAAGCAAAACCTTTACACTTGCAACTGAAACAAAGGATCCACCAATGACAGATTAGCTTGAACTCAATATTCATACAATGTTTTGAGTACTCTGTACTTGTGTACCTGTTACTGCCGTGTATGTATTTCTATGTTGACATTTATTTCTGTAGCTAAATAACATTACAGCTATATCTACCAGCAAACTTAACATAAAACCATTGGCTCATTTAGTGTGTCACTATATAGAATCAAGTATTTTGGTACACATTTATAATATAAGAAGGCTGTCCATGAGATTCTGGAATGTAACTGTAAGCTTAGGCACTGATGATGGACAGTAATCCCTGGCGCAATATTGGCAATATAATTTATCTAAAAAATGTGCTTGATGAATTTACAGTCAGGGCTCTGTGTAAGCCAGCCAAGTCCTTAGTCAAATTTAACAAATGTTTTTGAATGGCCCTTTAAGAAGGCAGGGAATGGCCTGGTGAAACTACTTTATGGGGGTGTAAACCTAGCAACGTGGCATATTGTCACTGATGTGTTCAATATAACAAATGCAGCACTATGTTCCAAGGCAAAAGTGATAACCAAGTGGCTCGGTGAACAAAACATTGACATTTTGAGTCCATGACCAGGAAGTGATCCCCAGATCTCAATCCCATTGAGAACCTTTTGTCAATCCTCTAAAAGTGTGTTGACAAACAAAAACACAGAAACTGTGATCAACAACCAATTAGGCAAGAATGGTTTGGCATCATTCAAGATTTTGCCCAGAAGCTGATATCCCGCATGCCGAGGTGAATTGCAAAAGTCGGAGGGTCAAACACTGTAAATATTAGGTCTTTGCTTACACTGAATTTAACTTGTCAACAAAAAGTAAAAAACGTAACAAAACAAACAAACAAAACAAAACATATGGAATGCTTAGAATTGTACTTCATTAAACCATATAAACATCTGACAAAAGGTTCTAAAAAGAACTGAGGCAGCAAACTTAAAAACTTCAAATGTGTGCTATTCTCAAAACTTTTGGACACAACTGTACTGTTACCAAATGTACTGCATATAACCATATAAAAACCTCTTACGGTATATTAACATTTAAATAATACATTTTGCTGGCACAACACAAACGGTTACAGCTTTAATTATGCATTTACTAGTCCAATTCTTATATTGTAGCTGATTTAGATCACAAATGAGTTTCCCAAAGGCACTGCAGAACAAAGATAATTGTTAAATGGTAGAGTGAACATCACATTAAACACAGTCTCTCACAGTTCTTATTATAATGGTTTTGGGGATTAGGACCATGGTTAAATTTGACATATTTTCAGATTAATCCACTATCAGATTTTTTATGTTGTGCACATGAATATAGAACACTTAAATGTTTCATAAATTGTGAGTAACTCCATCACTGGCCTCTTCTTATGTTTGACACAGAGATGCTTATGTTTAATACCCATGATGCACCAAACCAGGAACTACAAGGACAAAACATTATATATCTGTGTTAGATACTAATCTGAATTTAAGATAAAAGGACAGTTTACTACTTCTAAACTATAAACCCCTAGAATTTCCTATTTAAATAGACACAATATTTTACTAAAATGTGCTATAGCTACTACTGTGCCTTGTTTATTTTCCCTTCTTTTAGAACAGAAAAGGATATAAAAAAAAATAACTGCTATTTTAGGGGAATAATTTTAGGGGAATAAAGTTTTATTTGAAGTATTATGATTGCCAGCATCTTTATGATTCTACTGACATATTCATTAGGCTGTTGTCATTGGTACTACCCAGACTGATAACAATTCAGGCCACTAACAACTACAATTAATATGTTTTCCTTAAATTAGTAGTACAGATTATTTTCATGTTGCTCTTAATCATTAGCACTGAAACAACTACTGATTGGACACCAGTGTTGGTTCTTAATTTATATCAATTTTCTCAGCAATACCTACCTACTGTTGGGTTATTTTATCAAAAAATTGTATCCATTACGCATTGCAAATAATACATGTAATGGCATACTTTACTTATTATTTTATATTATTATTTGACATGTTATTCCCTAAAATTCATATCAATCTGTATCAAATAGAAATACATGGATAACATTCAGCTAATTATTATTTTTAGTTTCCTGAATCAGTTGCACTAATTTTTCCAGAATGAGAATTTGGCCACTTCCAAATGCTGAATAATTTTTCAAAGCAACTGGTTCAAATAATTCAAGTCTTCAGAAAGCTTAGCGTCTCCCATCACTAAGCATGAGAATGTATAGAAACTATGCAGTCAGACGCTAAACAGCTAACATACCCTGACTGACCACTTTATTAGAGACTCTTGTCCTTTCATGTTTTGGAGCTTCCTTGTATGGATATTTTACATGTGACCCCAAAATGTATTACAAAAGCAAATGAGCAAGCTTTCTATGGATCAGTTTCACTGTGAATTCACAGTGTACAATCAAACAAATTTAGCTCAATACAACACTGTTGTTCCAACTTGTTGCAAGATGGGCTGCAACAGCTGAAGATCTTTGTGAGTGTCATTACTGTCTAAAAGAAATGAAATGAAAGACTCCCATGGTCAAAAAGGATGTAAAAAGAAACATCACATGGTTAAAAGAATTCAAATGCAAGTAGCATTAATGGATTATCTTTTCCTGTCAAGTATTAAGGCCAGCGGATGTGGAGGGGGTGTTTGAGGAATGATTTCTTGGCACATCTTGGGCCCTCTGACACGTATGTATTTACATTTGTAAAGGGCTTACCTAAGAATTGTGTCCAAGTTCATCCCTTAATGTCAGCTTTTTACCCTATGGCAGAGAGGTTTTCAGCAGTGTAATGCATCATGCTACAAAGGTATTGTAGTCATTAATTGGTTCCAGGAACATGATAGTGCATTTTCTTTGCTGCCCAGTGGCCTTCCCAGTGCACAAATCTTAAACCTATAGAGTATCTCTGATACAAGGTAATGTGGCACGGGCTGCTCAGGCCATGTCAGAACCTCCGTCTAATTGGCACAAACTGCAGGGAGCTATCTTTTCCACATGGTTCAATTTTGCCTCAGAATGATTTCAACACCTACTGGTGTCTATATCACAAGGAATTGCTGAGGTTCTGACTGCCAAAGGACAGGCAAGCACTACTATAATAAAGTGGCCA
The DNA here is from genome assembly GCA_034780255.1 of Parotocinclus maculicauda. Lineage (NCBI taxonomy): Eukaryota > Metazoa > Chordata > Actinopteri > Siluriformes > Loricariidae > Parotocinclus > Parotocinclus maculicauda. The sequence goes on along the minus strand of JAUZSU010191109.1, from coordinate 4,410 downwards.
TTTTGTATATAGAGGAAGTTTAAATTATTTGGCAATAATTTATATTTTTTTCTCAGAAACATAAATAATGCAAATACCATTTAAATTAATCAGTAATTCAATGTCATTGCAAGATTTTAAACTGTTATACATTACAATAAATTATTATAGGAAACCATAATTACACATTGGGGTTAAGTGTTACTTTGTACCGTCTTAAACCCATTACTGGCAAAACACAAAAAATACTTGCCAAAATTCTTATTTTGTTATCATTATAACAGATAAAAAGGTTAAAAAAAGAAATAACAGCCAAATGATTATAATTATTTTTTGAATGCATACAAAGGGCATATTCCAACATTAGAAGCCTATGTCGATTATATCTAATGGAACAATTACAACTTCATTCATGAAACCAAACTTAGTTTCAGTAATGGCAGCCTACTCTTAAGAAACCCGACATTTTACACATTATGTCAATGACACTGTACTAGAAATCTGCTATACTATACTATACGATATACTATCTTGCTCTAGTGAAAAAATGTTGACAGGCATTCCTGACACAAACATTTAAACAGCAGAGGTGCTAACTATGTATAACACTGACTATTAAAAAAACTTTAGTTTACCTTTGAAAGCCAGTCAGGAAAAGGTTGGAATGTTTCATTTTAACCCTCGCTGACACACACAAAAACACACTCATACACCGTCATAAACAGAAGAGTTACTTGAAAGTTTCAAAATAGCCATGAGCTGGAGTGCTGCTGTATCTAGGCAACAGCAGCACAACGGGGGTTCCAGAGGTGTTTGTAGCTGAGTGTCACAGTCCATGCTCTAAACACTAGCAGTTCAGTGATGGTGAAAAATATCCAGACAAACACTTCCAATCAAGATTATCTCATTGTGGTAGCAGTTTATTGTGTAATGCAGATACAAAAAGTTATTTATCAAGCACCATTCTGTGGTCACAATTGGGTCATTTCTCTGCTAATACATGTTTGTGCAAAAGTCTTACGACACTATTAGATTAGATATACCATTGTTTAAGCAATAATATAATGACTATATATAATTATTTCCCAGTATTTAAAGAGTATTGTATTAGACTACAACCAGGAAATACAGGAAATACAAATCTAAAGACTCAGCTTTTATATGCTACATTATCATATTATAGTGTGCCCTCTTCTCATAAATGAGCAATAGTGGCACCTGGCAGCTTCATCGGGATGTCAAGTTGACTCTTCTACAATGCAAAGAAGCTTGATCATATCTTTTCGTCAAAAGGGGCACGGGGTAAAAAAGCTAAGATATGCTAAACCTCACAAAGAGAAGGAAGATCGGTGGAAAATAGTATTATGGAGTAAAGAATGCAAAATTGGAATTTTGGGGTCCAGTCTTAAACAATATGTTTGAAGTAACCATTACAAAATTATATACGTATATAATTGTAAATATATAAATATAAAGGTGGCATAGGATTTTTAATATAAAGTTTACAGGATACATATATGTCTCATCCAGATATGTAAATAATTACAGATGTTGTCTGATTAGACAATGGGTCTTCCCACATGAGGGTGTATAACTATGATCTACTTTTGGGTAGTATACCTTTTGTGAGAAATGTCTGACTACTAAACATGCCTCTATTACGCACTTGAAGACATTATGCACAGTAGACAGATTTTGGAAGGTGGGGCATAATTGGACTGAGAAGCTGAATAGTCATTTCAAATAGCTGCCAACCATTTGTGGCCTATTTGTTGTGACAGTGGTGTTGTAGTGGCATTGTGAATGAGAAACCTGGACCATATCGTTAATCAACAAATCCAGATTCTGTTTAGGATCCAACAACAGTTAGTAAGCTGCAAAGTTAAACTTGCTTATAATATGATTGAAATTCTAGATTTTTGGTAAATGTATGAGAAGAGCATAATACAAAGCGGATTCCAAAAAAGTATAGATGACAGATCAAAAGTTTAATCTAAGTAAATGTAACATTTTAAAGGAAAAATATGTTTCTTCAAAATTTCACAGTGTCAACAAATCCCAAAAAAGTTGGGACAAATAGCAATAATTGGCTGGAAAAAGGAAATTGAGCATATAACGAACAGCTGCATTCAGTTTTTATTCACAATTTGTTTAATGTCCCAACTTTTTTGGAATCCGCTTTGTACATCTGAATTTCCTAAAGGAACTAAGAAAGAGTCACAAATGTCCCAACTAGATAGAATGAGGCTTTTGTCCTAATACTTTTGGCCACGTCTACGTTTGTGTCCTAATACATTTGGCCATGTGCTGGTTTGTGTCCTAATACTTTTGGCTATGTGATTTTCAAGCCGTGTATAATTATTCCTCTTCCATTACTGACCTGAACAAAACGGAACGAGACCGAAGGGATGCCGGAGTAGGTTTGGAATGGATACGCGGAGTCAGACAGCCTCATGGGCTCCATCCTGTCCAAGTAAATCACAATCTTAGGTTATTATCTGGTATTGTAGAACAAAACATAACCCACCACACAGTACTAAAGCATCATCACATACACAGCCGTCTCCCAGTTACTGCCAGGCAGCTGAGAAAACAAAGTCCTGCTGGAGTCACTGGGTGAAGAAACCTGCAGCACAACAGAGACAGGATGAGCTCTTTAGGTCTGTAGCTTCCATTTCAAACTAGTCATCAAAAAAAGATCGATTTGATTCAGGCTCACTTCTTTCAGAGTGCTCTGTATGAGATCAAACATCAGCGGACTGGCACTGGCTTTAAAAGAAGAACCTGCACAGAGATTTGGGAGCTTTATTCTCATTATATAAAAGTGATTGTGCATTTAAAGTGGATTCCACATACAAAACTAGTCAAGGGTCAAGAAGGTGCAAAAGTTTTTGCAGGTCAGGCAAAAGTGGTTGCTAGGGGGTTGCTAGGTGTTAGGATAATAGGTAAATGCTATGGTGCCCCCAGTGGCTGCAATAGTGTTACTAGGTGGTTGCTTTGGTGTCCCAGGTGGTTCTGGGTGGATGCCAACGTATCCAAAGTGGTTGCTATGGTCTTGCTAGGTGGATGCCAAGGTGTCCAAAATGGTTGCCAAGGTGTAGCAGGTGGTTGTTGTGGTAGCCCATATGATTGGTGAAGTGTTACTACTGCATTTGTATCATTGTGATATGAGAAGGGTCCCAAAGAATTTGGGAATGGGGAAAAAGAAATTCGTAGCTACGTGGAAAACGTGACGCCGATCAAAAAGCTGTATACAAACCTGGATGGCACAATCAGACCGAACAATCTGAAACTGGAACAATGTCAAGATTCAAAAAGTGCAAGGTTGAGAAACGTGGCAAAAATCGTGTAGAAAAATAAGAATAGCTTTGCAACGCGCAACCATAATAATAACAAAAATTATAATCGTATAAATCGGACAAAATCGCATTTTGCAACCATACTAACTGTGTCAATAAATGAAATGTTATAAACTATAAAAAGGGCGTGAGTTATGTAAATAATAAACGATAATAATTTATGGTGACCAATCTGGAGACGATATTCGTTTGTCTAAATCTACATTATTGCCCAAGCCTCCACTATATAATCAAATAAAGTACATAATAATGAGATAAATAATAAAAATAGTGAACTGAATTAATAAAAAAGTTATAAATAAATAAAAGCAATCTTTTATTCATAATTGATTAAAAAAAGTTTTTTAACCATTAATTTAGCAGAGGTCGTGTTTTATTTGCTTACACACCTGTAACGACTCCATCCAGGCTGATGTAGGAGAAAGCTTTCATATTCAGTGATGGTAGATAACCCTGCAGGAACAAAAATCATCTATTACACAGCATAATGCAGTCAGGCTACGGTACCTGAACATGTTATCCAAATCCCCTTTATAACAAACACTGTATGGACAAAAGTATTTGGACACCTTCATGTTACGCCTATAGGAGCTTATATGGCATCCCATTATTACATGCATAAGGCATAGAGGCTCACCCTACCTGAATACAGTCGAATCCGGTTAATGGGACCAGCCGCTTATTCAGACCAAATCCAAAGTACCGAAACATATCCTATTATATACGTGTAATGTTATTCGCTTATTTGGACCAAAATTACGCTTAATTGGACCAAAGAACGTGAGAGCGAATAAGAAAGAGAAGCCACTTGGAGCAGATGCAAAGTGGATCAGCGATTTTTGGGATCTCCGGGAGAATTTGTGCTTTTATCAAAGATCAGGAAATCCGAAAAGTTGTGTTGACAAGACCAAAACCAGCGGAAGGTGAACACGCCCACCACTTTCTTGATTTTGTTCAAGTGCAGTCCGTCAAAAGAACGCGTCAGATCACACTGAATAAGTTCTTCAAACGTTGACTGGAATTTGGTAAGAACTTGTTTTTTACAGTATTATGCTTCGCATGCTGAGTACCT
>JAUZSU010191098.1:0-12082 GCA_034780255.1 Parotocinclus maculicauda | reverse complement strand
ATGGAGGATGGGTCCCATTTTGAGTCTTGATCCTCCATGGTTTCTTTTTTGTACTTTCAGGAAGTTTTTCCTTTCCACTGTCGCCCTAGTCTTGCTTAACTTGGGATTGGCCTTTATAGATAAAATAAGATTGTAAAGCTGCTTTGAGACAATGCACCATTTAAAAAAGCGCTATATAAATAAATTTGACTTGACTAAGTCCAGACTCAGATGTGTGTGAAGAGCAGCAGTATGACAATTTGATATAAATCTTTAATCAACAAACTCACCAGGCTATCTGGTCAGTTAAAATACTATAACAGCCACCTGCATCCTACTATCTGGGACTGTTGTAGCCTAGCGGTACTGGACTCAGGACCTGATGGTCTAGAGTTCAAATCCCACTTCTGATAAGCTGCCACCATTGCTTGAATTGTAAGACTGGATGAGTTCTAGGTTGCTCTGGATAAGGGTGTCTGCTAAATGCTGTAAATGTAAATCTGAAATGCGTACACAGTTATTTGAAGTTCCCTTACAGTTTAAGACACTGGTATTAAGGTAGTGCAGGCCTAACCAAGTGTTAGGTAATAATGGCACATGAGACAAGTGACACCCAGTTTTTCCACCCTGAATGCTTCATCCAGGAGGCTTATACCTGTTTAATATAATCACAAAAAGAAGATGTGAAGCTCCCAGTGCCATATCGGGATTAAACACCTTGCAAGTCATGTTCATACGTAATCCAACTTTTGTGCTGTGTTAGACTTCTATAGCCTAAAATTTGCATTTAGCACTTTTGCTAACAGAGACAGTTGGCTGCTTGCTCAGCAGGATGTAGAATGCAATAATGAAGTTGCATTGCTCTTTTCGAAGGTTTATCAGTGCTCGTATGGCCAAGCAGATGCTAATGCAGCGAGTAACCTCCACTTCCAGAAGTCTCTCATTTTCACACATGGGTGCATCTTTATCATAGTTAGTAGCTAATATTCCAAAAATGACACTACAGCAAAAAGCCAGATGAACACAGATTACAGTATGAAAAGGGTGTTATTACAGCATATATTATTTTACAGTACGTGTGTTCAACTGTTACCCAACCGTCAATAATTAGGTTTGAAATTTTTTTCAGCTGTTACATTTATTCATAAACTAGGTGTGGAGGGATATTTTGTCATGGCCCCTGAGACAATCATCACTCTGTATAACCCCCACCTGTTATATGCGGATGAATTATATCTCGGTCTGCCACCAGAACCAGATTGAAAAAGAATTCCATTACACAACAGGTAGCCTTGATACCTTTGCAGTCCCTTTGCAGTCTTCTAGAGGCAGGCAATTTTTAGTCATTTAGGATGAACACAATCAGGGTTACTCCAAGGAAATAGCAACAGGAATGTCTAAAATATAAAAACTGTGATTTTCCAACCACACTTTTTCTGGTCACAGGCTCAAAGGTTCAAGGACAAGGGCTTGTCACACTTGTCACACAAGACAAGGCAAAGAAACAGAGACCAATGTAGGCGCAAGTATGTTTGCTTTATTTACGTTATATGTAGTGCAATGTGTGGGGTAATGTGAACATAATGACAAAGGCTAACTTTGGAAACTAATGTGGTAAACGTTTAACTACTTTTGCTAAGTCTTTTCAGTGTCTCTCTTCATTAGTTCTGGGAGGGTGAGGTCTGCACTCACAAGGTTCTAAAAGAGAGAATGACAACTGCAAACCTTGTCCATTTCTTGGGTTCCAGAAGCTCACAAAGCTTTGGCTGTAGCTATGCTTATAAGTCCTGTCCCCTGCTTGGCTGTGGCCCAACAACTCACCCACTGCCAATCATAAACTGGTCACAACACTTTTTATGCTATGGGATTTGGACTCAGCAACAGGCCCAGATATCAAACATGCTAGATATTTTTCACAACTCTGCAAGTAATCGCTGCGCCTGTCACATCATGTCTCTGAACATTCCACCCCTGGAGTTTAAAACACAATTTTTAATCCCCAAGCAAGCACTGACTCTGGGTTTTCCTCAATTGCCTGGGGGTCAAAATTGTGTATCGTGAACTTGACATTAGGGAGACACTTAAAAGGATGCTTTGTCACACCAACCTTTGACCAGGACCAACTGACCTTACCTCCATGTCCGTAGATGGCCATCCTGTTGAATTTTTAAGACACTTGTTTGTTGGTTCTCAGTTTCTGTTTGACGGTATATGATGCAGCTGCTGATACTTTTATTTGTGACCTATATTTAGTCCATTGCTTGTTCATTCTTTCAGATTGGCAATGATTGTGATACGACCCTAGCCTGGTATTTTTAATATTCTTTGTATTGCCCTTTGAATTTGGGGTTATAACAAATTTTTCTGGCTTTGATCCCACCCTGATTCTTATATTTGTTTAACTAAATAAGCCTTGCACGCATGGATGACCAACACCCTGTGAGGTCTGTGCTGCAACTGCAATATAAATGTATGAGTGTATTGTAATTTTCTTCCTAGTTAAACTGATAGCTATAACAGTCACTGCCATGCTTCTTTCAATCTTCATTTCCATGGAGCATTCTCTAACATTATTCACATTTAACACTGAATATAAAGCATATATTAAGGTATAAATATTCAGAGATGAAATAGGCTGCCATGTCATGTCCTTTCAAATTTTCCAATTATTGAAGGGTAATAACATCCTTTGGTAGGTCACATTACACCAGTAGCTGCCATGCATACGCATCCACCGTTATCTTTCTTGTATTTGTGTTTTACAGCCACGTGCATTATTTTAGCATATCTGCATACTTACAAAGGCAGAGCATAATATAACTTTTGTTGTTGGCTTGCTGGCTTCTACAGCCCGTTGTACTGTATAAGGCAGGGAATCATTAATGCAAAATATAGCTGTCAATTAAGGAGAAATATAATTTATTTTGTTCAGTGCATCACAATAAATTGTACTTGCTCTTTAAAGTTTATTACTGATTAGTGTAAATCCAATTTCAATTGTCTACAGAAATAAACATTTTCATTTATATGTCTTACAACATACTGCTTAAATGCCATATGGGTGTTTTATTACTTTTGAGACATACTGTATATTAAACACAGTATATTAAAAAACTAATTTGCTACAACTTAAATAGTTTCTAAAGGCTGCCTGTTAATGTTTATGTGTATATTTTACAGGTCGTGATATAACCAAGGGCACAGCTGTCTAAAACATAAGTGTCAGAGGCCTGGGTTCAAGTCCAGATTCTGCCTCCTATCTCATGCAGACATAGTGGCTGTGTTTGAGTAAAAGGAAACTGATTAGGGATGGGCTAAAGTGACCCCTACACAGCCCTTTGATGGACTGGGGATAGGGGCATACTCAAAAAAACTCAGACCACAAAAATGGCATTAACATGTAAAAAAAATTGGTATATCCAAGTGAGAATGGACAAATGAAAATAATTCTACTTATAGTATTTCAATGTCAGAGAAGCTGCTGCTGAATTTAACAGATTGCATCCATACCACAAGCCAGTTACACATTGTTAGGTAAGCAGAATTGCTGCAAACGTTAAGAAAACGGGTCTATACATCATGTTTGACTGCATAAAATGACAAAACTCTGTGTACTGAGAGTACCATGGCAGATTCTGAGTAAGTTCTGCCCAGAAAAGCTTGTATTTTGCCTTGTTTATATAATATATAAGATATAGGAAGTAACAGATGTGCATGCATTGGCATTTTAGTTGATTTCATTTATTATAATTGCATTCAGATTTACCTTTGGGATACGTCAGTGTTCTGATAGGAGGACATCCCTTTACCCCAATCTGCTTTTTTGGTGTCTGAAGAGAGGACATAGAGATGAAACCAGCGCCTTGCACTGCATGCCCTGAGGTTTATATAAAAGCACTTTAAACATATCAGCACATTCCCTTTTGCACAAGTCACATAACGCTGCACGAGTACCAAAATGTCAAAGTTTGATCAAGAGATATGATTTTAACCATTCTAGTGCATACTTCTGAGGATTGAGAGTTGGTCGGACTAAAAAAAGACAGTCGCAGATCTGCTGATAGATACAAGTGCTTGGAAAGCACTTCCACATAACCCACCTGAGGAAATCATGCTGCATTGTCTGGGGAAATGCATGGAACATTTAAAGAGAAAGGAGCCGGTGCCTGTGTCACACTACAATAGGTAATCTCAAAAAACAATTCAATCCAGCACAGTCACACATTGCGCAAATTCCCTCAGCAAAAAGTGACAAATTCCCTCAGCATGCTCTCAGCCTAGTATTGATATACCAAATGGCTTGAACAGTGACTATTTGATAGAAATCATGCTAGCGCTGCACCATTTTCAGAACACCTGATGAAGCTTAGGAGCTTATTGCAGTACACTTGGCAGGGAGTGAGAAGTAAAAACTCCAAATATGTAGGGAAGCAAGTCGCCAGAACTGAAGCTAAGAGTCTCTGATAGAACTAAACGATAGCATCTCTCAGATCACTGAGGATGATTCTCCAGGAACTTTTCAGTAAACACCAGCACTGCATAACTTGATAGAAAATGTAGTTTATTTGTAGATACAATCAGCGAACAGAGAAACTGCATGCTGGAAGCGTCATATCAGCAGACATATCATATAGCAATAATCTTTATTTAGTTTTCTGTGGCAAGTCCATTATTTACTGATACCAGGCAACCTACTGCTTGCTCTGCTTCCGTATAACTCAATGTAATTATAGCAAGATAACCACAAACTAACATCACCTTTCTAATGTCGCTGATATAGCATCATTTTTATAACTAAAAGCTGTTTTAGAGGGTTTTCTTATCTCCTGCTATTTTTCTTTCTAGAAAATGTTTTGCTCTCCAGACAAATCAGTATTCTTTTTAAAATAATATCATTTGTTAATGTTTATATGCATTACTCACTCACTTCCTTAGGTACACCTCTATGTTTCTACATCCGTGTCCATTTTATCAATTCCACTCACTACATACTGTACGTGCACTCTTTCAATACATACTTATTTGGTCCACTTTACTTTCTCTAATGATCAGTGAATCATTTCAGCGCTTCAGTGATGTGGTGGTGGTGTGTTAATTTGTGTTTTGCTGGTAGGATTGTATCAGACACAGCAGTGCTGCTGGAGTTTTTAAACACTGTGTTCACTCACTGTGCACTTTATTAGACGCATTTACCATATTTACCAATTTAAGGAATTTATGATTACTTACATGGAATCTGCTTAATGTTCAAATAAAGTACATTTAAATTTACAGCATTTAGCACACACTCTTTGCCTGAGCGATTAACAATTGATTCAATCCAAGCTAAAGATAGTGAAGATCCTTGCGTAAGGTGCCAACAGTGACAACACAGTAGGCCTGGGTTCTGAACCCTCAACCTTTTGATGAACAGACTAGTATTCTAAATGCTGATCCACCGTTGTGAAGTATATGTGAAGACTACTTTTTTAAAAAATGGAAAGAGATGGACCTGTTTGTTATTCATAAGGCATGTATTGGTATGTAATCTTCAGCAACAAATCCCCCCTCTATCTCTAAAAATACAAATCTAAAGTTTCAGATCAATGTAATATACTATACTTGTGATGCTCAGATAACGAAACTAAAATCTTTAGAGAATGAACAGATCCATATGTCACAATAAGAAACAGTAAATATTTAAATTCACCAAATGCTATAGAGTTCAGAAATAACTTTCATTTCCTGAAGAAACCACTCATGTATTGGGCTGTAACTGTGTTGTTTGAAAATATATTAAAATGGTGGGCTTTTCATGAAACTTGGAGCAAGGTTATGTACAGGCTGTGTGATTACAAATGGCATCAGAGTAGAAGTAATGAGAGCAGTGCATGAGCGGTAGATGGAGGTATAATTTTATCCCCCGGGCTCCTAAAATGGCTGTGAACAGACTTGCAATAAAGTCACATAAAATAGTATATATGGCATATGACCAGAGGAAATGGAAGCATAAGTATTTGTGCAAAGACTGCTTTGGATTTTTATTAACTAATTAAATTTAGTTGACCAGACAAAAATATGAAATACCTTAGGTTCATACTGTTTGCAATTAAATTAAATTTAAATTAAATGGGTTTTTTTTTTCATTTGCATTTTTCATGCCATCCCAACTTTTTCTGATTTGGGGTTGTATGTTGCTATGGTCCAGTTAACAGCCTGTGCCCAGTGTCATGGTGGCAGCAGTGGCTCTCTGGTTGGTCTTCTACTCCCATATCCAATTTAAGCTCAAGTATATTGCACTGGATGAAGAGCTGAGTGAAGACATCAGTTTTTAGTCACTGTTTAAAGACATCAAGAACCTCATTTAGTCATCCAGTAAATGATCGTTACACCACCTGGGTGCCAGTATGTAGCAGAGTGGGGTTTGATTAGAGCCTTTAGCTAAGAAGACACTGGTCCATTGGTCTCTTTGTAGCTACCTGCATTAAATCTGATCAGGTAGCTACAGAATATGAGTTGAGCAGTGATAAGAGAAGCAATGTAAAGGGATGAGTTTTCCAAAAGAATGAAAAAGAGGTTCCAGAGCTGTATGGAACTCCAGCTGCAAATGCTTGTGGTGTAGATTAAGATTTCCCATGATACCTGATATAATTGTCCCTCCAGGTAGGAAACCAGCTACAGATAGACTGAACCTCTGATTCAAGACTAGACAGGAAAGAGAATATTTTGAGAATATTGTGGCTGACTCTGTCAAAGGCTGCTGAAAGGTCAAGGAGGATCAGAACCAAGGAAAGTTTGGATGCTTTTTCAGGATGAAGCTATGCAGAAACAGCCATCAGGTTTCTGTGGTGTGTGCTGCTTTGAGAAAAATCTTAAGCATTCTACTTGGTGACAGACGTATGTTGTGTGTTACTCGCACATCTATTGTCTTTTTACTTTTTCCCTGTCAACCAGTCATCAACAATTTACTGGATTAGAGTGTGTTCCAGACCGTAATTCATCAGTTTCCACAGTACGTCTATCATAATCAAAAAGGCTGTCCCTTTTATTGCAGCAGACTCCCTTCATTTTTCCTTGCTACATTTTATTGCTGCACAAATGGCCTTCGCACACTGTAAAATTATAGTTTGTTCCTGTTTGCAGTATTTATCATTGTACTCTTCTACCCTCCCCTCCCTACTCTTTCCAGCAGGTAAGTAACATTAGACCTATACTGTATTTTAGTAGTCAGAAAGCAGTTCTTCTGTCTCCATGAGGAATCTGATGAAGAAAAGTAGAGGAAGGAGAACAGATGGAGAGATGACAGAGAGGCATTACCATGAGGGAAAGCGAGAAGAATAACATATTAAGATTTAGAGTTTGTGGGCATATGCTGCTGTTGCTGCTGCCCCCAGCAATACAGGAGAGCGAGAAAGACAGACAAACAGACAGACAGACAGGCAGACAGACAGACAGACAGAGACAGTATAGGGAAGGCTTATAAACTAAGATTAGAATTTAAAGTAATGGCCTGGTAAAAAACTGACATATTCATACCGATACTTGCTATAGAGAAACAGAGAAACTCTTGGGAAGGACTGATAAAAATAACACTAAATAAGAGCAAGTGTGTTGAAGAAGGTAAAGAATGTGTCAGACAGGTAGACTATGTTCGTGCACCCAGAATTTGTCTGTTCATGTAAACTAAATATGGTAATTAGAACTCTTGTTCAAATCAAGTTTCCTATAAATTGGGTGGCAAAATATGCAATAGTTTTAATTGCCCTGGATTACACCTATGTCAGCCCACATGCTAGAGGAACTGGTAGTTGTTGTGTGCTCTCGGCAACATGTGAAAACTGATAACAATTAAACTACAGAAAATGAGTTTTAAAAAAGATTCGAAAATGAATTAAACCACAAAGACACAGCTTTAGGCTAAAGTCAAGCTATGAGAGACCCAGGACCTGTTTTGTGTGCTATATGTCACAATTGTTTTAACATTACCATTAAAAATTATTTTAGAGTGCCTCCCTACATGATATGTTTAAAATAATACACACCAAAGCAACAATCTTTGTTTTTGCTAACGCTGATTACGAGCTTGTGTTGTTATGCTCACCATTTCCCCACAGAATGAAGCAGATAAAAACCTAATTAATATAAGCTGAGTTTTTAATATTGCTTTGGCATGTCTTGGGGCTATGCTTAAGGTTATGCTAAGTATAGTGAGGTTAGTGGTTATATTCCACACTGTGAATTAGCAAGAATAAATTATGTACAGAGGAGACCAAATGTCTGGGACCACTAATGAAAATGTTTCTTCTGTATTTTTCTCAAATTTATCCAGAGAATACAGAGTACAGTGATGTGTTCTATAAGGGGCATTACATTACCATATTCAAACAGAGGAGGAATGGTCATTTGACCCAGAGTCCTTTTGGCGGTACAAAAGAAGAGTGGTTTCAGTTGCCCCTACTGTATATACTGTATACAAAATTAATATAATTCTTAAACTTAATTCACGCTAAGCAATTAAGGTACACCTGTTAAACTGCTCCTTGACAGAAATATCTAAAAGTGTGTTCAACTTACCTCATTTTTTATTTGCTGAACTTTTGCATAACTACACTGAGTGTGGCAATTTGTAGCCAGATTTTGTCCACCACTGATCATTCCTCAGGTAACCACATCTTTCAAGCTCAGAACTTTGAATTCAGTCCATATTGCCATATGAATCATTCTGAACTCAAAGCTCATTTAATGAAAGCAATCACCGTTCATAACTGTTCCAATTTTACTTGTAATTCACCTGGACCATTATGAAATGCCTAATTACTTTGATTAATTTAGATGAAGTCAGAGATGGAGAGCAGCTGGACTGCAGCCAGCCGAATGAACACCTGCATTTATGCATGAACAGCACAGGCTACAGTCTACAAGAAACTTGATGGAGCTGGATCACCCAAGTTAAGTTGAGCATCAGAGGTGTGCATTAAATGATAAATCTACCTCCTCTGTTTTATGTTTCTAGCACATTCGCCATGACACTAATCGTACTCCCTTAAGCCTAATTTTATCTATAATACATTTTTCTGCTGATAAACCCACACAATGTACAAGTTCCGCTGCTCGGTGCTGTTTGATACATTATACATAATACATTAATATGCATATGATATGTTAGTGCAACAGAAAGCTTAATTAAATAAACATTCTGTCTCGTCATTTGGTGCCGGTTTACATGGTGAACTATGCACTGCAGACCTCAGATATGGATGTAAACACAGCTGCAGGTAAAGTGGCAGCACGCAAACAAGAGCCCTAAAGTCATGCTAATATGCTGGCTTGAACTTCCCACAATTGAAATTTTTGCATTCACATTTTGTCATGGTTAGAGGTTTCTGGCTGGTGTTAAATTTATTATCTTGTGTCTGTGTATTGTAAAGAATTAATTGAAATAACCTGTACTGTATAAGTCACTACATTTTAACCACCCCCTGTATTTTAGACCAGGAAACAAGACTGTAGAGACATTGTCCTAAGTAACAGTGTCCCAAAGTTTAAAATCACATTAAACATAAAACAGTAATTAATAAAATATCTTCATTATAAGGCTTGAGGAGTTTTCTTTCCCACTCCATTACAAAAAGTATTATAGATATACAGTGTTTACTCGTCACTACTTTTGTGAAGTTTCGTTTATCGCGGGTGGTTCTGGAACGTAACCCCCGCGATAAACATAACTCCGCAAAGTAAGGACGCTATCTTTATTTAAGTATTTATACCCTTTTTTAGCCGTAGAACTTGCGGAACGTTTGTGTGGCATTGTAGGGCTTGAATGAATTCAGTCTATAATTAAACTTTCACAAACAGCGAACACAAAAACTTGTCATGTCGGCAAGTAGCGACTCAGACAGGCAGTGTTCTAGTCTTACTTCTCGTTTTTGGTGAGTATTCATCCGCTATTGTAATGTTTTTAACTGTTGAATAATCAAGCAACACGCCTAAGTAATGGACTGTTCTTTTTACTTAACACACCATACATCACTCTCGTATCACACATGCTCCGTCCGTACCAAGCTTACAGCACGTCATATCCTACACATTGAGTAGACAACAGCAATTTACTGTAAATCGTAATATTTTATGATTTCTAACTTTCCTTTATTGTTTTAGAATTAATATTTTTTATATATTTTTATTAATTTTGTGATTTTGTAATGTAAAAGTTCCGCAAAAACCCGCAAAACAGCGAAAATTTTCCATTAGTATTTTTTGAAAACCCGCGATGCACCGAGTCCACGAAAGGTAAACCGCGAAGTGGCGAGGGAACACTGTACAGTATATCAGACTTTGACTTCGAAAATTAAAAAATGTTAAATTCAATATGAAAACTGGCTGTACTTTATTATATATACATATACTCATTTTGAACTCTGACTTTGCAACCTGTTTTGAAAAATGGTACATCTTTGAAGTCTTTTTATTTACACTGCTTACACAAATTAGGAGATATTATATAGTGTTAAGGGATATTTTATTTTGAAGTATCTCTTTGTGAGCAGTATAGTAAATTTAGGTTTTTTCTTCTGACATGAGTTCTGGTTATCTCTCAACTCCCCAAGGTGGAGGTGGATTGGCTACTCTAAATAACGAGTTTAACAGGAGTTTAAATCAGTGAGTCAGTCTATGATGCAAATGAATGTCACTTGGATCTGAGGTGTTTTTCCACATTTATGCTGTGATTCCAGAATATGCACCCTTATCAGGATGAAGAGTTCATTAATGAATGAAAAATGTACTTTATGTTTGGGTCTTCCTGCTTTTCTATGACTCAATATTACAGAATGTAGTATCAATACACATACATTCTACAGCACCATATGTTACATCACATATAGTCAACATCACTGTTGAGCCAAAATATTATGGCCACTCACAGACCGAATGATGTCGAAGATCTGGGTTGGATTACACAGCAAACTGGCAGTTATTGTACAATGCTCACAAAAAATAGGGGATATTTCATTTTAAAATGAGGACTGAGGGTTAGGAAAATGCTAAATTGTTACGGCTATACAATTGTGTCAATCTTTGACTAAGAAAGGCTTGTTAGATGTTCCCAGTTAGAAGTTGTGAGTAACTATCAAAAGTAGTCTTAAAAAGGCTAAAACAAAGTGTTGTTAGGTTGTCAGGTCATGCCATTCCTTATTTATCCAAGCTGACAGGAAGAATGCATCACAACACCCAGTGAATTGCATCCTGCTGAGTACAGAGCTGCAAACAAAACTGTGATAATCATGCTAACCTTTGTAAACCACTGCAAGTTGAAGTGATGGCACCAGGATGCATTGCGGTAACAAGATAAGCCAGTGGTAGTAGGGTGATGTTCTCAGGTACTGGCATGCTGGGAGATCCTGGGTCTGGGCATTCATGTGCATGACAGTTTGTCATAAGCACAATGGTAATTCTGTTCTGGCTCATGTGTAGCACTGTGCAAAACTCTTAGGGCACCATTAGATTTGTGTTTGTAGCAACTGTATAATGACTGTACTGTATATGACATACTGTCAATTATTGGACCCCAAAATTTCAAACTTGGCTTCACATAATATTATTTTTCATTGATCTTTATTGCAATCTTTGTGAGCTTTAACACATCATAGCCTTTTCACTGTTTCCCCTTCCAAAAAAACTTTCTTGGCTGCTACCCTTCCAAAATGGGTAAATTAACAACTTGGTTGCCAACTCTGATAAAGTTGCCAGATGCCTCTATTGCTCCAGCGTAATGGGACACTAAATACTGCTGGTATTAATACTATGGAATCACAAAGCATATTACTTATAGCTTATAGAACCTAACTTTTTAGTAATGTGTTTACATTTTCTGTGTTTTCTGGGTGTGACTATTAATTTTAATTTATATTAATATAAATTATGACATAGGGTGATTATACATTATACTGCTACAACAATGGTATATCTAATCGAATAGTTGCCTAAGGCTTTTGCGTGATGAAAAGCAAAACTGTGAAAAAAGTTGAAGATTAGCGTGAGTAACTCTTCATATTAAATCTCAGGCTAAATCTGCTTTTTTCCACCTCCGTAATATTGCCCGTATACGTCCCCTGCTGTCTGATAC